>JAFMSR010000224.1:0-69387 GCA_022818135.1 Saxidomus purpurata | reverse complement strand
AAGGTATTTGCAGAGGTATAATAAAAAAAAACTACCTGTCAGTGGTGTAACTTACTAAGTTATTTCGAAAATAATTTCAGTAAGTTAAATATTTGAAACAGTTTGTTAAAAAAATTACTTCTCTTTGCTGAAAATTTAACTCCCTTGCAAGTTGCGGTGAACAAAATACTGAAATGACAATTTCTAAAAATAACTTCATCATTTCCTTAATTTGTCCATTACTAACAGACTACTGGGGGTTAGGAAAAAAATGATAAAAAAAAATAATTTTTTTGACAGAATAAAGCTCCATAACAACAGCAATATATGGGCTATGACATTTGCAAAGAATAGTACTATTTACAAGAAAATTATCTTGACAAAGTATAATTTTTATTTGAAAAAAAATTTTCTTCACACCCTACCTAGTGATTTTGGGGATGTAACCCTAAACAAACAATTATTTTTTAGGCCTAAGAATAATAAGAACTATGAACTACATTGACTTCAACTAAGAGTTATCTAACCTGATTGATTGTGTTTGAAAATTGTTGAAGCTGTACATGGAAGACTATTTAAAGAATGAGAGGTTATGTTGCAGCCACTTATTCTCTAGCAGCGGCATTGCAGCTTGGTTGAAGTTTTGCATGCAGTTGGCTCAGTGTCATGTCTCGGTAATCACTTATCAGATTTACTTGAAACTTACTCAACATCTTCGAGGAAATCAGACAATGTAAGAATCATGGAAATTGTTCAACTTCAATTGTAACTTTAATGGCAATATCCTGTCATACATGTCATACATTATACATAGTTACTTGTGCTTCATTCAAACTGATGGGATTTCTTTCTAATTTCACTCATGTTAAGAGGTTTCAAATATTCAGGTTAGATAACTCTTAGTTGAAGTCAATGCAGTTCATGGCTGTTATTCTTACACAAACTTAACTTATTCAGCAGAGGAAATCAAATGTGTAAATGAAGTCCATACTTTCTAGAACTGAGTAAAGTATTTGTAACATAATAATTGATGCAGTAAAAAATACTACACTATATAACAGGGGCTTAGCTAGAGCAAAATTTTGGGGAGAAATTCTCCCTGAGCTGAAAATAGGGAGAAGTTGGGAATCTACTAGGAGAAGTGAGGGAGTAGCATATTTGTTGTTCGTTAGTATATATGTACTGAGAAAATTTTGAAAAAGTAAAGGTTTAAATAAATTTGATTTTGCTTCTTCAAAATGCAGGTTACAGAGAGGTTAAGATGTATTCTCCTTTTACAATTGAAACTCCAAAGACTAAGACACCCCTGGGCATCAGAACAAGGCCAAGATGGTATGTTTCTACAGTGTGTAACCATAAGTAACAATCTCGGATTTCTATGAAAGAATATTCACATGATTTTCTATAATTTAAGAATTTTATTAGTACAAATACTTTCTGAAACAAATATTTTTATCTTACAACATTTATTGAGCCAGCTCAATACTTCACAAGTGTTTCCAAAAGCTTGACTTGTTTTAAATTTCTTGTACACTTTCAGTGGTATATCATCATGTATATGCTATACTTAAGTGTTGCAGCTTTCCTAGCCTTTTCCTTTCCAAATATGAATTGTTTTTATCAAGATACTTGTTTTCACTGTGATTGTGTACTGCCAGGCATGAGGTAGAAACCCCAACAAGACTGAGGAAAGAAGTGGAAGATCTTACTGCAAACATGCAGGCACTGGTCAATCTTACACCAAGGACACTTAAAACAAGAGCTGCATCAAGAAGGTAATAATACAATGTAAATTGCAGGCACTGCTCAATGGGCAATGCGGGAAACGATATGCCTTTTCAGTGTTTTTATGGTCTTCTAAACAGCTTTTTGTCATACTGATGCGCAGTTATAAACCACTCCGACCGCTATTCATGGTTAATTTACTGGGCATCAGACTCAAAATCATTGTTTATTACTTTATAATTATTAGACAATGAACACTGCTGGAATGGATGTTATTTCCTAAATAAATTATTAGCAAAAGTACAAATTTTGTGTATACACACCTTTTCCTTTCAAAGTAAAGAAACAAAGTAATGACGTGTTATTATAAAAGCTGAACACTAACTATCTACTCTAACTTGTTTTACAGGTCACTGCAGACTGCCTCTCCTCTTACAAATGGTTCCTTGAAGACACCAAAATCAAACCGTAGAGTTACCATGACAACAGTACCAAGTTATATACAAACTACGGAAATGTAACATGTGTTGTTGATACAAATGACAAACTGCGTTACAAATTGTATAGATTCAGATATATGTACATGACAAGAGGATTCAGGGTAGAGATTATAACATGTTGGTGCTTGATTGTTGTAGATTTTTAATGCCCCCCAAACGTCTGTCTGCCCATCTGTGTGTTCATCACATTTTTTAGTGTCCAGGTTGTTACTTTGTCATGCATAAAAGGATTTTCGTATAACATGGCACAAATGTTAAGTACATAAAGCCAACGTGTTTTGGTGATTCAAGGCTTAGTCAAGCTATATTATACTTTAAAAGTTTTCTGTAAACATTTGTTAATGGAAATTTAGACTTATATACACGGCTTTACAGTTTCAAACGGGGCTATTTCCCGTCTATCGATTTTTATCAAGTAAATGTTATCAACGATGTAACTTCCATGTCAAATTTTCGATTTATGGTCAGGTTTAGCAACTGATTCAATGTTTCTGGTTAAATATAATGTTTCAAATTGCATATCTTTAGAAAATAAGATCTTAAGCTTTCAGATGATATATTTATTGTGACAGTATCACGAGCAACCATGTCAGATGGACAGTTTACAAATAGCTTATTTTCTATAGATTATAAGCGTAATACATTCAGTTTACTCAAAGTTCAAGGAAGTTAACTCTCAGGTTCAAGGAAGTTAACTCTCAAGTTCACTTGATACACTTTGGATATCACCGTTGTACAGTCTTGAAACTGTAAACCCTTGTACTGCCAGTCTGATTTGTCAACATCCTATGTTAAGTATTCATTCCACCCTACCAACCAATTAATGGGAATAGTTGGTGAATTGGGGTGTCATTAAAATGTAAGTTTTGAGTATTTTCATGGAATAACAAGTTATTCAGACTTTTTAAAAGTCACCTTTCATTGTTTAGCTTTAAGTATCCAGCATCTTTTGACAACCTTTGTGGTTGCCATGACAAGAAGTTTATGATGAATCTTTTCATTACACAGGTAGGAGTACGTGTTTGAGAAAACTATACAATAGTTTGTAGTAAGTGTAACAAATGTATGTTACCATGGTTACTGTAGCTTATTGTATTACTCTCCACATTTAGCGGCATAATTTGTACATTTATGTGTTTTAATTTACTGTACACCTGAAGAATTATAATATATTTTTTTTTAGAAATATATATAAAGTGTTAAAGTAATGTTAATATATATTACGCCAAGTAAACATTGGTCCTCATAGAAAGTAGCTTATAGTATACATAACAGTTGCATCAGTTGCATTTGGATGTGACAGCAGATGTCTTCAACTTTTGACAATAACTTTGTCCAAGGTTTACAGTCAACTGTGCATTTCATTGGCTGGTTTGTTTTAATGATGCCAAATGACAGATTTTTTTTCTGAAACATAAATGAATCTGTCATATTTATATTAGGTTGTGTTAATTTGAATCAGGTCAGTTTAACCCTGTTGCTTTATAGAGTGATTTGGATCTGTGTTATATGAAATGTATACTCGAATAAGCCAATGCATAGTGCTATATGTAATAGCCTAACTAGTCTATTGTTTTTACTGACATGCATTTATTTCTTCATGTATATAGCATTATATGTGTGTATATTTTTATAAGAATATATCTTCTACAGTTTTCTGTTTCTGCAGTTTTATCTATCTAAGCAGACCTTTTAAAAAAAGCATTTTTTCACACTAGACTTTCAAACTCCTGCTTATGTCAAACTCCTGTTATGTCATGGTTATTTGCTGGTTCATCTGATGTGGTTTTAAGTACCTGGTGCATCAAGAAGTCAAATTCCCTTGAGTTGATTACTTTAGACTAGTTCCACAGTCTTTCCACCTCCAGACTAGTTCCACAGTCTTTCCACCTCCAGACAAGTTCCACAGTCTTTCCGCCTTCAGACAAGTTCCACAGTCTTTTGACCTAGGAGTGAATTAGCTGTTTGAACAAAATTAACATTTTTGGAAATGCTATGTAAAGTTATGAAAGACCTGAAATATCTATGTTTATTGATAGCATATTTGAAAATATTCTACATCAGAAAACTTTACTTTTTATATGATTATGTACTTCATTCTAAAGTATTTGCACTCGCGGCTGTTTCTAACTAGCAGAGGTTGTATTAATGTATCAAATTCATTAATTTTATACTCAAGTAAACATAACCTCCAACAAAGAAATAAAAAACATGGTAAATAGATGTTAGGTCATCAGGGAACTCCCTTCAAGGTCTGTACCTATTTCTGCTTTCTGTCTTCGTATCTTTCTTTATCTCGTCTATTTTAGTTCTGCAATGATTGCATTTTATGAGATTGTGCAATGTATTTTTGTTTTGTTTCAGCTGCTTTTGTATATAGGATTTTTGTGTGGCAGAATTGTATTTTCACAACATTTTACATTTATATATAAAACACAGGAAAGGAACTTGATTAAAACCCTGTGTAATCTCATTACTTTGAATACACTCATAAACTTTGATAGTTTCAATACATTTGTAGTTTACTGTACCTTTCCATTCATTAGGACTCTTTTCATTGAAATGTTCAGTGTTAGAACGTCCCTCGTTAACTGTTCCATTCTTAATCTCATTCCCAGTTAACTAAGGTTTTTATCTTTTAAGACTTTTTTTGTAGAACAGTATTAAATGAGTGTTAGAAATTGTTAAACATATACTGAAGGGAAAAAGAAACGCAGGGTAACAAAAACGCAATATTATGTTATTTCTCGCGAATACGCATCCACTTTTTACATTGAATTGTTAATTCTTTCAATTATGGTACGGCTCATATAAGTTCAGAGGGTTCATAAACTGATTTGCTCATGAAAGATAGAGTCTTTATACTACTTAAGATAACGTCTAATACATACGAAGGTTTACCCTGCGTTTCTTTTTCCCTTCAGTATAGTGTATAAAGTGAAACTTTTAAAAGCCTTTCGTCAGTAGATTTGTGCAAGGGTTAAAGCCCCAGGATCACATTTACAAGTAGCTGTCATTTTATCAAGAAAGATGTCTTACTGACATAATTCACCTTTATTTTTATCAAAACCATTCCTAACTTTGTGTTTTAAATGGAGAAATGCATATTAGAAACATAGTGCAGTATTTTTTCAATGATATTGCAAAAAATAAGATAAGCTTTATGGCAACTCTTTTTCTTGAAGAATCGGCTTGAATGTGAAAGAAAGGCATGTGTCAACATTGTTTTAGAGTGAATAGGACATGGTTTTATCATTATCCTATCATTAAATTCATGTTACTATATTGGTAAATTCAAAGAGATCCTGGGACTTTAAGCATGTTACTGCCATCTTCTTAATTGGAATTTATGATACTCATATTGAAGCATTTTAGTCGGCAATGCTTAGCTTTTACACAGCATTTGCAATTTTATTTTATATCTTGTCATGTCTTTTTTTTTGCGTATTGACTTTTAATCAGATAGTTTTATTCTTAAAGTCAAAGTGTTATGTTGATTTTCATTTCATATTTGAAAGTAAGCTCTGTATTAAGTTTGTTTTTTAATGTCAGTTGCTTTTGTGTTTTTTATGTGACAACACTTTAAGGCAGAGAATGTAGGATCAAATTTCTTTTTTCCACAGAGAATTTAATGCTTGAAATTTTGGTAAGAGCGTTCAAAGGAGCAAGACCCATATTTGTACTTTTCCAAAAATAGAAGGAGTTGATAAAAGGTTCTTAGATTTCAGTACTTAAAGCGACATTCAGGTTGTCTTGTGCACATTTTTTTGTGTATTTGAAATGAACTTGTTATGTGGTGTTTTTTTCGAACATATCAACCCTTTTTCTTAACAGTGTAATTTTGTAGGCCAACTTGCTTTATTTGTTCTATTGGTTGTTATACACAAGATATTCAATAGAAAGGCATTTGCAGAAATCAAGCACGGGTGACGGGATACAAGAGCGTTCTAGTCTGTAAAAAACATTTACATCTATTTGAATGCTAGTGATATGAAGTGAAAGACGTTTTTACATTTCCTCAGAAAATATATAGCTGCTTGGATTAGGTTGAACAAATAAGGTTCTTCAATATTCTGTAATTTACATATTTCAGAATGAATCTACAAACAAAACAGTTCCAGTATAAATTTCTGTAAATGTGTTCTGTATTTTTATGCCCCCGAAGGGTGGCATATTAAAATCTGACCGTCTGTCCGTCCGTCCGTCTGTCCGTCCGTCCGTGCGTCCCCACTTACAAATTCGTGTCCGGACTGTAACTTTGTCATGCATTGAAGGATTTTAAAATAACTTGGCACACATGTCTAGCACATCAAGACGACGTGTCGCGTGCAAGACCCACATCCCTACCTCAAAGGTGAAGGTCACACTTGGAGTATGAAGGTTATGGAATCCTCTATATATGCACACATTCGTGTCCGGACTGTAACTTTGTCATGCATTGAAGGATTTTAAAATAACTAGGAACACATGTCTAGCACATCAAGACGACGTGTCGCGTGCAAGACCCACGTCCCTAGCTCAAAGGTCAAGGTCATACTTAGAGTTTGAAGGTAATGGATTCCTCCATATAAGCATATATGCACACATTCGTGTCCGGACTGTAACTTTGTCATGCATTGAAGGATTTTAAAATAACTTGGCACAAATGTCTAGCACATCAAGACGTGTCGCGTGCAAGACCCACGTCCCTAGCTCAAAGGTCAAGGTCATACTTAGAGTTTGAAGGTAATGGATTCCTCTATATAAGCATATATGCACACATTCGTGTCCGGACTGTAACTTTGTCATGCCTTGAAGGATTTTAAAATAATTTGGCACAAATGTCTAGCACATCAAGACGACGTGTCGTGTGCATGACCCACATCCCTACCACAAAGGTCAAGGTCACACTTGGAGTATGAAGGTAATGGAATCCTCTATATATGCATACATTTGTGTCCGGACTATAACTTTATTATGCTTTGAAGGATTTTAAAATAACTGTGCACAAATGTCTAGCACATCAAGCGGATGTGTCGCATGCAAGACCCAAGTCCCTACCTCAAAGGTCAAGGTCACACTTAGTGTTTAAAGTAATGGAATACTGTATGCATGATTACTCTGTCATGCATGGAAGGATTTTAAAATTACATAGCACATTTATTGAGCACATGGAGAGGACACAGACTGTGAGGCACCTCTTTCGGGGGCATTCGTCACTTGTGAGGGACAGCTCTTGTTTAAATTAGATGCCACCAAATATATAAAGTGTTGCAAATGCTTTTGAAATCCCAACAAAACCGTTAAGTGTAGCAGTGCCGGAAAACGAAACCCACCAACTTCTTCAATAAATTTTCTCAAAACTGCTTTGATGATCTTTTCATGAGTTCTTGACTCTAGCATTTCTAAGTTTATTTTTTAATGTATCATTTTGGAGAATTTTTTTCACCAAAAACTGTGAACAAGCAACTTTAAGACACAGAAATGGTCTCACCTTGTGATACATTTTTGTATTAAGGATGAGAAAATACGTGGGCATTTGATAACAATTTCGGGTTTAATTGCAAAGCTTTCCTGGATTGTGAATGAAAATTTTGTAAATTAATTGCTAGATGCCAGATGTATGCTTTGTACAAATAAGTAAATATGAGCATATATATTAAATTTTATAATAGGTAAAGTTTGTTGTTTTTATTATCGGTGTCTTACTAGTGGAAGTGCGTATTCTATATATTGTTAGGTATGCCTGGTCTTGCCAAATCCAGCATGAACGAACCTGTTAAGCTTTCTTTAATACAAACGTTTCCTAGTTGTAAAGAAAATTGTCATTGATAAAGTCATGAAGAGATATTATATTTACACCCCAATGTTACACAATTATGTGGCATCAAATATTTTTATGCTGCATCGTTCTATCACTGGGATGAGCAATTGCTGCCAGACTTGCTCCAGCATTGTATCGGAATGATGGCTGAATAAACTAAATTCCCATCTTACCAAAGACATTATTATTGACGATGAAGAAACAACTGACCAGCTCTACTGTTAGGGGTTTGCTATCATCAGAGAACAACTAGAGTCCCCCCTCCTCGCATCTATGTTAATGGTTTCCAACATCTTATCAAAGACTGGAAAGCAACCTTGGTCGTTCATAATACCAACTGATAAAGATGAAACGTACTCTGCTGGTAATACTCTACTAAATAGGTGGGACTGGGAACCAATCTATTTCTGTTTGGGACTTGCGGGCCATATATATACTAATTGATAGATGGCTGTGGCCTCTGGTTCATTGGTGAAGCATAACAAAAATCTTAAACGATTTTTCTTGTTATTATAGCTGATGAAATATGCCCTATATCTGTCTGAATATGAGTTGCATTTTTGAATGTATATAAATAAAAATCCCTCAGACGAGAGGGTGATGTCATACTGGCGCAAGTAACACATTATTTACATAAAAAGGCATTTGTTGGTGTGACTAATGTGGTTCTACATATTTATTGGGGTGTAAATACTCAACGAATGTTTAGGCATATTGATTGGGAGAAATCCCAGGGTCGGCCGGAACTATAAACAATCTAGATAAAGGAGAAAGGCTGAAAAGCAACTTTGGTTCATGCGAACCGGTCGTATCGACTAAATAATTTTAGTGAACAGGCATCTTCGTTGAAAGCACCTATAGCTTTGTCAAAAATGCTTCAATATTGACAAATTTGGTCTCAAATGAAAGGTAATTGATGTACGTTTTCCTCATTACCAGAATGGCATCATGCGACCTCACAGTAACGTCTTATGACGTCATATATGACGTCATTCATATTCAGGCTTCTAAGGTAGCTGAGTGGATGAGGTCACATGAAGAATTAACAGATTGTACTTGGTTTAGCGATGAATCACATTTTCATCTTGATGGCCAAGTCAATAATTAAAACTTGGTTTTGGGGATCATTCAAACCTGACTTTAATGACGAGAAACTGCTGCATAGTTAGAAAGTTACCGCCTGGGCTACCATGAGTGCATCCGGGATAATCGGGCCATTCTTCTTCGAGGAGAAAGGCAAGTGTTGTACCGTAACTGCTAAACGATACTTGAAAATGCTGCAGAATAAGTTCATTCCAGAACTGATAAGAAAGGGAACAGTGAATGAAAGTTCTTCGTTTAAGCAAGACGGGGCAAACCCCCCCCTCCCCACACACACTGCAAATGATGTTTAAAAGTGGTTAGAGCAAACATTTGGCACCCGCATTAATCCTTTGAAAACCGTTTGGTCCCTGTATTCGCCAGATCTCAGCCCCCTGGACTTTCATCTATGGGGATACTTGAAGGACAATGTTTATTACCCCAAACCAACATCCATTAGAGAGTTAAAAGCAGCTATTCGTAGAGAAATAACAAAAATTTCAAGAGACACGTGCCAACCTCATACGTAACTTAAGAGAGCGGATTTAGCTAGTCAGGCAAAATAATGGCTGTCACTTAGAATATAACTATAGAAACTGTAAGTAAATAATAAAGATAATTGTTTGATGTACAAAAACTTGTGTATGTACCCTTTCAAATGAGATATAATTTGCTTATGTGTGACTCTTCTGTGAAAAGTTAATAGTATTTGTTAAGTGGACATATATTCTGGAACACCCTAGATGAATTCTCATACACAGGCACGCATTTACAAATACATGCCCCTAACTGCATTTTCACATGCACATACACCCTATGAAAATGTTAAAGAAGACTTTAAATTCTCTAAGATTTGTTAAAACAGGTACATTTATGTCTTGGATATAAGATGAAAAATAAATTCAGCATATCAATACAGATAATTTTCATAATATCAAGTGTCTAATCTTTTCTCCCGGAACACTTATATCCCCCCATTCGATAAACGGAAGCTAGGCCATCATGTCAGAGTTGAAATTCACTATTCGCTGAACTTTTGTTATTCGTAAACACTCCACTTACTTATAGTTTAAGCATTCAAGTTTCTGTTTATGTATTTGAAGTAACGGATCGATAGTTAAAATGGTCCAAATACGTGATCGCTGAATCGAATGAAAAATCGGATATGTTTCTTTTAAACACTAAAGGTGTCACACCACAGTCATTTTGCTACATTAAAAATAGAGTGAAAATGTCTATATTCCATTGTCTCCCTTGGTCATACTGGCACTTCTAAAGATTTTCTGATTGTCCTTCTATAAAATACACCTACTGTCCTTCCCAAACACTCACAAAAAACACTAATTCTAACGCACAAGTTTCTCGCTATTTCAATACACAACCAGTCACTGTGTAGTTTTCCAGTACACTCCAGCCGAATGACTCGGATGACCTCTACTTCTGTGTTCATCCACTCTGAAGAAGTAATCCTATAAAAAACAATTTAAACACTGTAAGTTCTTAATAGACAGTCTCAATTAAAATCATCATGCAAAATCTGGCCTGCAGCTAATGTTTTCTCATCACAAATGCACATGAAATCTCAAAAATGAAATTTTCACTTGGGACTAATTTAGCACCCTACGACCCGGAAGCAAAACAATACCGGTGTGACACCTATATGTCACCCTCAACTAAAGTTTAGCAGACATATCTCTATCTTGCAGTTTCTTTGATGTACTACGACAAAAATCCACACTAAATTTTTTGCCTGATCATGATCTACTTTAAGAAAATTTCATTTTTAAAAGACATCCTTTTTGCAAGAAATTCCCTCTCGGACAGCATTTCCGAGCAGCGCCTACATATCAATTTCAAACTGCAGCTATTTGGTAAGTATTCAATGGATTTTGATGAAATAAACACTGAAATGTTTCTCAGGCTTTGTTGTTTCTTATGAATCCATTCTTAACTGATTTAATTAAATTTAAAATGCCCAAATATGGAATTTAATGTAAAAAAGATGCCTTTTTGGGGTCAATTTCATGTTTTAAGACTGAAATTTCTGGGTTTTTTTCTGAAAAAAAGTCTTTTAAACTGGACAACTAAGCTGTAATATGTCTTAACAAAGTACAATGTGCTTATCATGCCATTAAAAGATAATCAGCAATGCAAACAGTAATTAGCAAAGGACTATAAACAAACACCACCTACTGAAGGAAGAATCAGTCTGTCATCTATAGAGATTAATGTGCTATTTTACAACCATCAATATTAGCCAATGAAAGACAATGCCAGAGTTTTAGCACAAAGCGGTTACAAATCAAGTACATTGTATAATCATTCACACACATACAGACTTTAAAAGTTCATTTGTGACAAAGCAGTTTCAAAGTGAAAAAAAGGTGAAGGGATATAGAAAGCGCAAGGCGGCAGGCATTTTTTTCAAGCCTGGTAACATATATGCTAAAATGAGACATGAAAGTGTACCTTCAGAAGCACCGCAAGATAGCAACAGGTCTACAGCACCAGTGTCTTTCTCAGGAGCCAACTTGGAGGCAGCATCCACAGGCAAATACAACCTTCGGCAAAGATACCTAGAGAAAGAGAAAAATGACTTCAAAGGCAACCGTGTAGTAAACATTGACAATCTACTGAATATAACTAACACATTAAGCCAGGAGCACTCTAAAGCCAAATGCAGATTAATGCGCTTAAGTTTCTACAATGAAGTTAAATTCGGACTTGGCAGCAAACTGACATTTAAATGCAAATCTTGCGGCTATTTATCAAGTGAATTGAAGACATATGCCGAGATGAAGAACTCAAAGTATGGTCCGAAGAGAGCAGCCATTAACACCAATCTGGCTGTGGCAATAATGGACACCCCGATGGGTATATCAAGGGCTGAAACTCTTTTCACAATACTAGACCTACCATTTCCTACTGCAAGCCATCTGCAGGTACTGACAAAGGAGGTCAGTGAAAAGATTACTCAGTTAAATAAAGAGGACATGACTGAAAAGAGGCAACAGGTGATACAGCACAATTCAGAGTCAGGAGCTACAGATCCCAGACAGATTGATATTTCAATGGATGCAAGATAAGACACAGTAGCCATGTACTTACCGATGATAAAAAAGCTCTGTCTAGTGCATAGCAGCACTACTGATGATGGCTTGAAGCTAGCCGAAACAGAGTAACTTAAAAATGCAAACAGTAAAAAAGTCCTACCACTGGCAGAATAAGCATTTCCTGCACTACCCCAGCTATACATATAAATAAATAAAAGCTGTTATACTTACCTACCACTGGCAGAATAAGCATTTTCTACACTACCCGGCTATACATATAAATAAATAAAAGCTGTTATACTTACCGTTGTCTTAAACAGGTGAGATTCACAGTCTTCATCCCAAATCAACAATGCAGTCCGGCTGTTTCTGACCTTCTGTGTCAACATGTCCACTGCAGTGACCACTATCAAAACAAATTTTTCTGTTGTTATTGGTATAGTTATCTTCAAAATTCAGATGAACAACATTTACACACAATTTATTATTGCACAAATGGCTTGCTTGTTTTCTAGATGAAACATCCAAGTCGTGCACTGCTACCATCAGTGCCATCCGGTGTGCACCTCTTGTTCGGTGCCCGGCTCCAAAGGGATCTCTTGGGTCCCGGTACCTGAACTGGCCATAACCTTTACTGCATGGACCGGTCCAAACCACACATTCACTTTTCTCATGCCTTTCCGAAAAAAAATTCAACTTCTCTTCACATTTCTGGTAAAACTCTTCCATTTTTAAATAAATTTCAAACTTTTAATTAAATTTCATCAAGTTTTAAGCAAATATATTCTGCTGCAAATGAACTTTTTGTGTGCAGACGACAAATTCAGACAGGAAGGGTATTTTCTAGACTGGTCACATGCATTATGGGAGCTGTGTGTACATTACACAGGCTCATATGTCTAAATTTAAACATTTTAAAATTTAAATTAAAATTAATTTTCAGTTTTACTTACTATTCAATTTTTTTTGACTTCATCATCTTTCTGTCTCCATCAGCAATCTGTGTTTCAAATTTCAGCTCAATTGAAGCAATAATGATATCACAGGTCCTGATTTTCTACTTTCACTTTCAGACATCTATATGTCACCCTCAACTAAAGTTTAGCAGACATATAGATCTCTATCTTACAGTTTCTTTGATGTACTACGACAAAAATCCACACTAAATTTTTTGCCTGATCATGATCTACTTTAAGAAAATTTCATTTTTAAAAGACATCCTTTTTGCAAGATATTCCCTCTCGGACAGCATTTCCGAGCAGCGCCTACATATCAATTTCAAACTGCAGCTATTTGGTAAGTATTCAATGGATTTTGATGAAATAAACACTGAAATGTTTCTCAGACTTTGTTGTTTCTTATGAATCCATTCTTAACTGATTTAATTAAATTTAAAATGCCCAAATATGGAATTTAATGTAAAAAAGATGCCTTTTTGGGGTCAATTTCATGTTTTAAGACTGAAATTTCTGGGGTTTTTTCTGAAAAAAGTCTTTTAAACTGGACAACTAAGCTGTAATATGTCTTAACAAAGTACAATGTGCTTATCATGCCATTAAAAGATAATCAGCAATGCAAACAGTAATTAGCAAAGGACTATAAACAAACACCACCTACTGAAGGAAGAATCAGTCTGTCATCTATTGAGATTAATGTGCTATTTTACAACCATCAATATGAGCCAATGAAAGACAATGCACATGAAATCTCAAAAATGAAATTTTCACTTGGGACTAATTTAGCACCCTACGACCCGGAAGCAAAACAATACCGGTGTGACACCTAAAATGGGATTGGTGCTTTGTTAACAAAATGGCGAAAAGTTACGACTACATTTTCAAGCTTGTTCTTATAGGAGATTCCGATGTTGGGAAAGCACATATTGTACACACGTTTTTTGGAGATACATTTATGTCATATATAGGTACGTTATTCGCATATGTTCATCTTAACTTCAATTGAAAATGTCGGCGAGTTTTGCAACTTACTGACAAGTTATAGCCGCATGCCATGTCCATGATAGGCGTGAACCGAATGTTATGACCTAGTCTAACTATTTCGACTTCGAAGGCAAACCGAATTTATAGGCTGATATTTTATCGTTGTTCACAGTCTAACTATTTCGACTTCGAAGGCAAACCGAATTTATAGGCTGATATTTTATAGTTGTTCACCTTCTACGTCTCACTTTGAAGTCACATATAGTAGGCATACACCCCAAATACACTGTTCGTTGGGCAGTAACCACCGCGCTATAATCCAGTATTTCGATATAGTTTCATTATTACATGATAAAACAAAGGTAAATGGTGACACTAACGCAGATCCCAGCTCAATTTACCTATTTACACACGAACACCAACCACTTAAATCCGAAATATTCATCGTACATGTATACAGCGGCCATTTTTAAAGAATCATGGGAATTGTATTACGTCACTACGTATTCAACTGGGTACAACCGGCAGCCGCAGTATATTATCGACTAGCACGCGCGGCGTTTAAAGAGGTGTACACACCGAAAGTGACATAAGTTTAAATTATTGAAATATATTTATATATGTTGATTTATACCTATATAATATATTGACCCTCACGTGAGTTCACTAAATTTCTTTGTGATTTGAATTTTCTAATGTATGAGATAGTTAGATCTACACTTTTCTCTGTTGTCTTAAAAAAATGAATGTTACATAAAAAATGCATTTTATTGCGCGAGTGTCTTTGTATGGTTGACAAGAAGTCCAAAAAGGCAGAGCCTCGTTCCCGCCAAAACAGTTACCCTCAGTGATGGATATTTCGATCTGAACCTCGAGCTCATGTAAGAAACTAGATCTAATAATCTGCAGTTTTTACCAGTGCTGGAAAATCTCATCTTACACCCCCCGTGTAAGACGACTTACGTGAATTACTTATGACGTAACGTTATAAACAATGTGACGTCACTTTCCCAAACATAGCATCTAAAGAACGTTTGTTTTTATATTAAAATGCATCATTTCGATAAGTTTGTTTTTAAATATCTATTTCAAAGTGCAAGACGGTATGCAAGAAAAAGTTTCTTCCATGATATACTTGGTTCAGATCAAAATATCCGTCACTTCGGGTAACTGTTTCGCGGGAACTCGGCAGAGCCTCGTTCCCGCCAAAACAGTCACCCTCAGTGACGGATATTTTGATCTGAACCTCGTGCTCATATAAGAAACTAATAATATCAATAGTTGAAAATTGCGATATTTTTTTAGATCGCCGAAGCCGGAATGTTGACATTTTTTAATCACTTATTCAGTCAACTGTTAAATATGGTTGTCTTAAATAATTTGATATGTTCAATGGGTTTATTAATAAATTGAATCACATTTTAAGACTACTCTAACCACATAAATAATTATCAAAATTTTATATACATTATACAAGTGTTTGGTTTGAGCAATTAATTAATAGAGGACACTTGTTTGTTTGAGGTGCATATGGAATATATCTGAATGAAAAGTGATACAAATTTGAAATTTTCACGAATGCTGAACGCAATTGAAAATGCGAAATTTTATCAGTTTGAGTTGAGATACATTTTATTTACACCCAAAACAAATCACTCCTTTTTATTTTATGCTAACTATTATAACTCAGGTGCGTAGGACGGAAATTGACATTGGGGCCGCGGAAGGGGTGGGCTCGTGAGGGGTGTCCCCTCCCGTCGAGATTTTTTCAATTTTAAGCATTGAAAGACTCGATTTCCAGTGAGTTCAGGTTTTATTTTCATGTTTTTTTCTAAACCTTTTTCGGTTAAAATAGTTGATAGATATATTGTGTTAAATCACTAATGTGTTTGAATTACTGTGAAAATCGGTATCAAATATTCGCGGCCCCATTGCCGTTACTAGCCAGAATATTGGGGCCGCGGCCCCAGCGGCCCCAGCTCCTACGCGCCTGTAACTTAATCCAGATTATTTATATACAGAAAAGATGAAAGTCCGTCAGACCTTGATCACCCACACTGTGACTGATATGAGAAATATGTTATCACTATTTTCCACTGACAGATCACTACTAATTTCTATTAGTTAGCATAAAATAAATATTCTAAACAGCCCGAAAACAACATTTTTTCCAATTAGAGGAATGCTAGAACTATGAAGACAATTAAGAAGGTTTAAACGATGGTCAGAATTTCACATTCTAATAAATCAATCGAAGTACCATCTTAGGAAATTGTTACAATTTGCAATCATTGTGGAAAAGAACAGGAGAACTTTTCTAAAGATCAAAATTACTAAAATGTATGCTTGCATATTCTCCGCTTCGCATACTAGCCAGTTAAAAACAAAAATAATATCAAACAGGGAATGCCACGTACCAAAAACCAATCGGATTGTCAGATCGCGTTCATATATCTTCATTCAGTTAAAGGTGAAAATTCAGTCTTGACCATAGACTACGGGTCGTACCGATGATAGCCTCTTTAGAGGATGGTGGACCCAATAAGCACATTTACAAACAAAAAGACCATAGACTCATATGCAAGATTAATTTATTTCAAACGAAACAAAAGTAAACAAAAAACATAGAAGTATTATTTAATTGAAAATTGTTCTTGCACCAAATATGTTATCCACTATAAATAAAGTCTTCATTATTATGATTTTATTATATATTTAATAACATTGTTATAAAGTATTAAAGGATTTTGTACATTTTAGAATTAAAGACGCCTAGAGATCAGCTATAATAGCCGAGGAATCACCTTTTTCGAATATCAATGATATACTTGAAATTACTTATCACTTTCGGTGACCAGATTACACTACCGACAACAACATAACAGCAACAATGTCAATGAAACTGTATAATACGTACATATTTTTGTTCAGTATGCATTCTTTGTTTTCATGTGAGAAGAAATAAACACAAATTACGCTATGCGTTATAAATCTTGCATTCCAAGTGAGAAGCATCGGTAAGTTTTGCACAATCATATGTGCGCGCTGGCGTAATCGGTTGACTGCACGGTTATACACAGTGTGTGCGTAATCGGCAGTGCTGAAAATTACCGCTGCACCGGTTTATTTGCGTTATATACAAGAAAAGAGTGGTAACAGTTTCGTCGTCAAATCTTTAATTATGAATACATTTCATCAGTAAAGTAATGTTATTTCCTTCAAGATAAATGTTTTTTCTTGTCGCACACAAAGTTTAAATGTGATATATATCGGGGATACTTTAAAAATTCATTACAAACGGGGTCATTCCTCTCGTCGGATTTCTGCCCAGTTATGAGCACTTTAAAATTAGGCGTAGAGGTGTGACAGTTATAAAATATCAGATCTGTGAAAGGGGTCACACTGAAACGCCAAATTAATTAGGCTATCATTGTTCCTTTTCAGGTCAGCTAAGACTTGTCATAACTCGACGATAAAAGACTATTTCATGATTCATCTAATTATAAAACGTTAATCATTCAGGTTAATTTAGGTCATGACTAGCCTAATTAATTTGGCGTTTCAGTGTGACCCCTTTCACAGATCTGATATTTTATAACTGTCACACCTCTACGCCTAATTTTAAAGTGCTCATAACTGGGCAGAAATCCGACGAGAGGAATGACCCCGTTTGTAATGAATTTTTAAAGTATCCCCGATATATATCACATTTAAACTTTGTGTGCGACAAGAAAAAACATTTATCTTGAAGGAAATAACATTACTTTACTGATGAAATGTATTCATAATTAAAGATTTGACGACGAAACTGTTACCACTCTTTTCTTGTATATAACGCAAATAAACCGGTGCAGCGGTAATTTTCAGCACTGCCGATTACGCACACACTGTGTATAACCGTGCAGTCAACCGATTACGCCAGCGCGCACATATGATTGTGCAAAACTTACCGATGCTTCTCACTTGGAATGCAAGATTTATAACGCATAGCGTAATTTGTGTTTATTTCTTCTCACATGAAAACAAAGAATGCATACTGAACAAAAATATGTACGTATTATACAGTTTCATTGACATTGTTGCTGTTATGTTGTTGTCGGTAGTGTAATCTGGTCACCGAAAGTGATAAGTAATTTCAAGTATATCATTGATATTCGAAAAAGGTGATTCCTCGGCTATTATAGCTGATCTCTAGGCGTCTTTAATTCTAAAATGTACAAAATCCTTTAATACTTTATAACAATGTTATTAAATATATAATAAAATCATAATAATGAAGACTTTATTTATAGTGGATAACATATTTGGTGCAAGAACAATTTTCAATTAAATAATACTTCTATGTTTTTTGTTTACTTTTGTTTCGTTTGAAATAAATTAATCTTGCATATGAGTCTATGGTCTTTTTGTTTGTAAATGTGCTTATTGGGTCCACCATCCTCTAAAGAGGCTATCATCGGTACGACCCGTAGTCTATGGTCAAGACTGAATTTTCACCTTTAACTGAATGAAGATATATGAACGCGATCTGACAATCCGATTGGTTTTTGGTACGTGGCATTCCCTGTTTGATATTATTTTTGTTTTTAACTGGCTAGTATGCGAAGCGGAGAATATGCAAGCATACATTTTAGTAATTTTGATCTTTAGAAAAGTTCTCCTGTTCTTTTCCACAATGATTGCAAATTGTAACAATTTCCTAAGATGGTACTTCGATTGATTTATTAGAATGTGAAATTCTGACCATCGTTTAAACCTTCTTAATTGTCTTCATAGTTCTAGCATTCCTCTAATTGGAAAAAATGTTGTTTTCGGGCTGTTTAGAATATTTATTTTATGCTAACTAATAGAAATTAGTAGTGATCTGTCAGTGGAAAATAGTGATAACATATTTCTCATATCAGTCACAGTGTGGGTGATCAAGGTCTGACGGACTTTCATCTTTTCTGTATATAAATAATCTGGATTAAGTTACAGGCGCGTAGGAGCTGGGGCCGCTGGGGCCGCGGCCCCAATATTCTGGCTAGTAACGGCAATGGGGCCGCGAATATTTGATACCGATTTTCACAGTAATTCAAACACATTAGTGATTTAACACAATATATCTATCAACTATTTTAACCGAAAAAGGTTTAGAAAAAAACATGAAAATAAAACCTGAACTCACTGGAAATCGAGTCTTTCAATGCTTAAAATTGAAAAAAATCTCGACGGGAGGGGACACCCCTCACGAGCCCACCCCTTCCGCGGCCCCAATGTCAATTTCCGTCCTACGCACCTGAGTTATAATAGTTAGCATAAAATAAAAAGGAGTGATTTTTTTTGGGTGTAAATAAAATGTATCTCAACTCAAACTGATAAAATTTCGCATTTTCAATTGCGTTCAGCATTCGTGAAAATTTCAAATTTGTATCACTTTTCATTCAGATATATTCCATATGCACCTCAAACAAACAAGTGTCCTCTATTAATTAATTGCTCAAACCAAACACTTGTATAATGTATATAAAATTTTGATAATTATTTATGTGGTTAGAGTAGTCTTAAAATGTGATTCAATTTATTAATAAACCCATTGAACATATCAAATTATTTAAGACAACCATATTTAACAGTTGACTGAATAAGTGATTAAAAAAAGTCAACATTCCGGCTTCGGCGATCTAAAAAAATATCGCAATTTTCAACTATTGATATTATTAGTTTCTTATATGAGCACGAGGTTCAGATCAAAATATCCGTCACTGAGGGTGACTGTTTTGGCGGGAACGAGGCTCTGCCGAGTTCCCGCGAAACAGTTACCCGAAGTGACGGATATTTTGATCTGAACCAAGTATATCATGGAAGAAACTTTTTCTTGCATACCGTCTTGCACTTTGAAATAGATATTTAAAAACAAACTTATCGAAATGATGCATTTTAATATAAAAACAAACGTTCTTTAGATGCTATGTTTGGGAAAGTGACGTCACATTGTTTATAACGTTACGTCATAAGTAATTCACGTAAGTCGTCTTACACGGGGGTGTAAGATGAGATTTTCCAGCACTGGTAAAAACTGCAGATTATTAGTTTCTTACATGAGCTCGAGGTTCAAATCGAAATATCCATCACTGAGGCTAACTGTTTTGGCGGGAACGAGGCTCTGCCTTTTTGGACTTCTTGTCAACCATACCAAGACACTCGCGCAATAAAATGCATTTTTTATGTAACATTCATTTTTTAAGACAACAGAGAAAAGTGTAGATCTAACTATCTCATACATTAGAAAATTCAAATCACAAAGAAATTTAGTGAACTCACGTGAGGGTCAATATATTATATAGGTATAAATCAACATATATAAATATATTTCAATAATTTAAACTTATGTCACTTTCGGTGTGTACACCTCTTTATACGCCGCGCGTGCTAGTCGATAATATACTGCGGCTGCCGGTTGTACCCAGTTGAATACGTAGTGACGTAATACAATTCCCATGATTCTTTAAAAATGGCCGCTGTATACATGTACGATGAATATTTCGGATTTAAGTGGTTGGTGTTCGTGTGTAAATAGGTAAATTGAGCTGGGATCTGCGTTAGTGTCACCATTTACCTTTGTTTTATCATGTAATAATGAAACTATATCGAAATACTGGATTATAGCGCGGTGGTTACTGCCCAACGAACAGTGTATTTGGGGTGTATGCCTACTATATGTGACTTCAAAGTGAGACGTAGAAGGTGAACAACTATAAAATATCAGCCTATAAATTCGGTTTGCCTTCGAAGTCGAAATAGAAGGTGAACAACGATAAAATATCAGCCTATAAATTCGGTTTGCCTTCGAAGTCGAAATAGTTAGACTACATTTTTACATGCGTACGCTTAACAAAAGAACGAGAGTGGCATATATAAAAGCATATTAATATAAATATTTGAAGTATATACAAAACTCACCTGCTGTGTGTTATCATATATCAAATACAACTACTAAATGATCACGCTATGCGCAGACGCTTGGGTTCAGTAGAGCGATTCTGGCCCAAACGTGCATCTTGTAATCATTGTCTTTGCATATTCACATGCTATTAGAAAACCCACATACAAAATAAACAGGTTTAGTCACTCAGCGAACACTTTTCAAAAATGTCATTTTCCGCTATATGTCTTTGGTTTATAAGAGACATAATTATAGTGAAAATGACTTCTTGGAATTGTGTTAGCAGAGGTAACCTGTTCAGAATGTATGAGCATGTGACAATACATAGAAAATGATTACAGGATACACTTTTGGGCCAGAATCGCTGTACTGCATCCAAGCGGCTGTGGTCATATGACAAAAAACATAAAACTTGCATTTCAGATACTGACGTCCATGTTAAAGACATTGAACTGGGTGGAAAGAAAATTAAACTCGAGATATGGTAACATATTTTTCTATGGTTTTTGTCGACGGTTACTCTATAACAATCTGTTTTACCGCCTTGAACTAGAAATACAAGTATAGTACTTATTTCCTCAGTCAACGGTACTAGTATAAGCATACACAGATATATGGACCGTTTTCCATATTTTTTTATTATTGATACATGTATGTATTGTTGAAACAGGCAGAATGTTGTTTTAGATTGTTTAGTACAAATCGTGTTATGTCAGACGTAAAACATTAACCGAAAGAGAGACTTAACCCCTTTCTAGGAACATTCGTTAATAAATACACAACAACGATGCTAAATTTACCCGAATAATGTACTCAAGTACGTCTTGTATAAACTATTTCAGGGATACGAGCGGGCTGGAGCACTATTTGGCGATGATATCAGTGTACCTTAGAAGCGCCATGGTAAGTGCATGACACACACAGAGTCAGTTTGATACATTGTATCATCACATCTTTTTCACATAAACCACATTCTTTGCGACAACCTAAGTGCCTTATATAATTATATAGTTCCCACATTCTGTAATGGTAAAAGTGACAATAAGTAACATTTCTCTGTAATTAAACCAGGCAAGTGTTTGTACAACAAAGTCACTGCAATAAAAAAATGTTTACTATTGTCCAAGGTAATATCAATACCCGACTGACTCGCCTTGAAAACTAGATCTATATGCATTTAGGGCCAGAAAGCAAACATTGGAAATTTTATCACTTTTACAGGGTGTGATGTTTGTATACGACATAACGAATGAGAAGTCATTTCAAAACATGAAACATTGGCTGGAAAATTCAAAGGAAGTAAGTTGTAACATAAACTCTTTTCACATGGCAGACATTTGGCAAACAGTAATTTAAACTATTGGCATGTAGAAGCCAAAAGCATTTTATCCCAAAGTGCAAGGATGTGTCAAAATAAAGAATGCGTTGATTAAAGCTTGTTCAACTTCAACAAAGCCTATGTTATTAAACATTGTTTTTTTCATTCGCTTCGTCTCTCCAGCAAGAGGTGGAAGTTTTAAAGCAGTCAAATTACATTCTGTCGATTTGAAATACTAAAGATATCTGACAATTTCAGCAGTTGGTCTTTTTGGTTCTAAACAAGAAACCAACTAGATGCCCACGTGCAACATGTCGAGCCCACCATATGTCAAAAGGGCTAACTCCTTACTAAGTAGAGATGGGTCAAAATACACCTAAATATTGGATGTAACATGCATGTTGTACCACAGAAAAGTGGTCTCGATTTTTCTCTACGGCCAGTAATAAAAAAGTTACAATATAAGCTTTTTATAGTAACAACAAAGGGAAGTAATTATAAAAAACAAGGGAAGTCCATGGTGGTGAACATTTGTACAAAGTAACATCAAAATCCCTCCATGCATGAAGAAGAAATGCTCCAGACAAAGATATTCTTGACTTTGAACTTTAACCTCTAAGTGTGACCTTGACCTTAGACCTAGGGACCTGGTTCTTGCGCATGACACTCCGTCTCATGATGGTGAACATTTGTGCCAAGTTAAATTAAAACCCCTATGCATTCAAAAGATATGCTCCGGACAAAGTCATTCTTGAATTTAACCTTTAACCTCCAAGTGTGACCTTGACCTTAGACCTAGGGACCTGGTTCTTGTGCATGACACTCCGTCTCATGATGGTGAACATTTGTGCCAAGTAACATCAAAATCCCTCCATGCATGAAAAAGATATGGTCCGGACAAAATCGGACGGACGGACGCACGCACGCACGCACGCACGCACATACACCGAACCGCCAAAAGTGACGACTAAGTCAAGCTCACCGCAAGCGGGCTCGACAAAAATGAAACCGATGGATATTTACTGTTGTATTACTGTTCCTGGATCGAGTAATATCTACTTACGTACTTGAGGATGATATTCTGATTATTATGCATTCTGATATTTATAACCACTGTGTCCATTATGCTATTATGTATAGACGTATAAAATGTTTATGTGTATAGGCTGGAGGCCTGAATCATAATAAACGATTTGAATTTACTTGAGGATGAGTCACATGTTATATTAGATTGTTCGTTGTACGATGACCTCAGATTTGAATTATTTTCGAAAGCTATTGTTTTTAACCTAATTTCGCAAATTTCAGTAATGATGAAAAACTTATATTTTTGTTCACTAGTCAGCCAATAATTAGAAATTGTGCCAAAACCTGTCGGACTTTGTCGAACAGGACGTGTTCAGGCGAAACTTCCCTGAGGCTCGACTGAAAATTTGCCTATTCCATGTTCTGAGAACGTTCAAGCGTGAAATCACCACAGAGAAGATGAACATATCGTCAAATGAACGCCAACAAATTCTGGACATCATACAGAAAATAGCGTATGCACGGTCAAATGCCGAGTACGAAATATTACGCGCAAGTCTCATACAAACAGGCTGTAACGCCGTCAATGCTTATTTCAACGACTATTGGCATCCGATCAGAAATGAATGGGTCGTCGGCCTTTCGTCGGCAGATTATTTTGGCAACCAAACAAACAACAGGCTTGAAAGTTTGAACCAGAAATTAAAACAGGTGATATCGAAGCATTTAGATTGAACGGATTTGCCACGGACTTTTTTGCATTCCTCGGCACTCGACGCACAGAAATTGACGGGAAGTTGTCAAGAGCTGCCGTCAAAGTTCCCATACACTCATCAAATGACGAAGATCGAGTAAAATACAGACAGTTGCTCACACAGACATACATAGACATGTGTATACGGCCTTGTGGCGCTCATCGAGCTGCCGGCCAAGTGTAAATAGACATGTATATACGGCCTTGTGGTGCTCATCGAGCTGCCGGCCGAGCGGTTACACTGAATACCGGAATCGACTTTCTTACCGGAATCTACCAAAATCGATTTTCGATTACCGGAATCTACTTAAAACAGTCGTTCTATTTACTTAATTGTATAACATATATATATATATATACATACGATATAATTTATGATATTTGACTCGTATGCAAAGCTTTAGAAAATAGTAATAAGCCGAAATTCATTTTGATGAGTTTGATGAGTAAAATTGTAGTATTCGGCGACCCTACGAAGTGTTACAATTCAAGTTACCCAAATCATGTAATATTGACAGTAAATAAAAAGTGTACCATTATTTGTTTAAGTTATGCAAAAGATATTTAGTGTGGTATTTGTATGAAATGTTGATACATTGATTTTTGAATCACATTAACTATCTGTATGTGATATTCTAGCAAATTGCTTCAGGGACAGTTGTTTCGTTAAAAAACATGACTGTCAGGGGATGTGGTTGATTTCCATATAACTGTGTGTTCATAGTAAGTTAAGCAAAATATTTTTGTCAACAATCATAGATCAGAGTTTACAACAATTACACTAAAATGTGATTGTCCTCTGATCGGCGGGTTTGTAAAACGTAGAATAAAAAAAAACTGGCCCTATTATGTATATATGTATGGTTAAAGTCCCAGTTTCGCTTTAAATACTCCAATATTGAATAATTAATTCACTTTATTTACCCGTCTTCCATATTTTTGTCGCTTCTTAACTAGACAGCATTGCCAGAAAGAGATTCTTATGTTTTGCAATATCATGAAAAAAATACTGCGCAACATGTGTAGCATGTACTTTCGATTAAGTTACGTCGGGAATGTATTTCGTACAAACAACGGTCATTTTCGGCGGTAAGACATTTGTCTTGGTAATATATATTAAGAGCTACAAATTATTTTGTATCCTAAGTGTTCCAAGAACAATATGACTTTGTATGGTTAACATAAATATTCTCCCGTTGTTAGAGTTCAAGGTTGACGCAAATGAGGCGAGGTGGTCATCTTGAACCTCTTAATATGTCTTTATATACGATGTTAAGAGTGATTTCCTGAACTAACTTAAGTTTGGAGTGAAAATGCTTAACTGTCTTCCCCGATTTTCAGAAACACTTGAAACTACGTGTCTAACACAATAGAGTTTGCCGTTTCCACAATAACCTCATTGAACATTTTTCTTCCTGTTTCGGTTTTGTTCAATAGTTTAAATACATACAAGAAATACATTAATGTACGCTTAAAATTTAATGGTCTAATGTTATTTACCAAGCAAAAGTAATGTTTCACTGTGACTAGCAAGATATTACTAGTAATCTGCTGTATTTTTGCATTTGTATTTAAATCCCAGATATCACGTGGATCAGATGAAAAACTCTCAGAAACTTTTTAAGTGTTTGAATTTAGGTTGGGTCAAATATAATGGCACATCTATACATAACTGAAATTGGTACTCAATAATGTGATTTTATACTATAATATGTTCACTTATCCAGTACAAAAGCACAAGTAAGATTGAATGCTAATCTTTCTTGTTTTCATATCGACAAAGGGATATTAAAATTTTGTTTTCTTGTTATAATTATGTTTGCAACTTCCGTTCAAATCTTAGTGACACTTAGCATATATACAATTACAATTTATCTTCTAATTCCCACACCTCCCCTTGTGTGGCAACCACTTCGAATAGTCAAGCATACATGTATATGTTTGTATCTGATACAGAGCTTACTGTTTATTGATTATTGATGTGTATGATGTGTTATATGGTATTTGTTTTATTGAAAATTGTATTTTTTGTGAATAAAACACTTTTTTCTATTCATTTCCCTCCCGATGCTGTATTAGCTTACGACCCGTAAAAACTATAATTTCATTGATTTATTTTTTCACAAATGTACACGTTCATTATAATTATGCTCCATCAACTAGATGTTTATATTAAAGGTGTTAATGTGATTCGCGCATGTTCGCAAATCTTATCAACACCGATTCGTAACATAATAACAACTTGAAACAAAAAACCTCCCAAAGTCATGTTTGACTAATATTATTTTCTAAAACTTTGCATACGAGTCAAATATCATAAATTATATAATATGTATATATATGGTATAATAGAACGACTGTTTTAAGTAGATTCCGGTAATCGAAAACCGATTTTGTGGATTTCCGGTATTCAGTGTAACCCCCGGCCGAGGGGTAGGGGCGGATCATGGTTAGAGCCCCTTCTCGTGGTGTGGCCTGGATGTGACAGAATGAATCAAAAATATGTGTTCAAAATGACTTTTAGTTCTAGCTTTTAATGGATAAAAATATTTTAGTATCATATTTGCAAAGTTTAAAACGCATTAACAGAAAAAACACGTGTTTTATATTTTCCGTTAAGATTCATTCTGTCATAACTGAACGCTCTTCTACTTACTCTATTGCTTTCTTATTTCACGATAACAATATTTATGTGATGTTATTCTAACATCAGTTTAACACTGTAACATTTCCCTTTCGAAAAACTAAACTACTCTATAGTTGTATTGTATCGGTGCCTGCACGGTAAGCCGATAACGACACGCTTATTTATTCGTCCGCATCATATTACAGCCGGAAGAGCGGAAGGCGAAGGAGATCATAACGGCAATCCTCAAATTGAAAACAAATGCAAATAAACTGATAATCCCGCATTTTATTGCCGTTTAAATGAAAGTTTTTATTTATAAATATTAAATAATCCATTTTCTTATCTCAATAACCTGTAATATATGCATAAAAACAAGTCCGGTTCGCTAGTGTATAGACGGATATAAACTAGAGAACCGATTCCGGTTCGCTAAGGTCGCTGTCTAGGGAACCGGTTCCGGTTCTCTAGACACTGCCAAAATTATTAGTCCAGACATATGGCAACTTTTTACGGTAAGCGGACATTATCCCCTTAGCAGGAACCGTTTATAGAGTATTCCTTCCCCATAGATCATACTTTAAAAAAAATGTTTCTCGACAATAATTCTCACTAAACTATGCATTAATTACTTTAATTCATGTAAATCACGTTATTCATTTTTGTTTATTTCAAAGCAGAACAATTACAGCATCCGTAAACTTTATTCGAAAATACATCATTTTTTTTCTAAAATATTTCTAAATAATCGCCGACTTTTTTCACAGTTAACATATCTATATGTATTATGATTATGATAATCACGTAGAAATGATGTATAAAATGACAAAATCATTACCAATTACGCCGTAAAAACTTGTTTAACCTGATTGATGTTTATAAACTATTACGAAGTAAGTGTCAGCGATGGTTTCATTTGTGCAATTTATCATCGTTTGACGTCACAGCCGGTAAGGGACGCAAATCTTGGTCGGTAGATTATCGATTAATTGAAAGGGTGTATAGAGGGGTCGTCTTAACAGTCTTAAGTTGGTGGTTTATTCTAATAGTATGTCATCTGTTTGCCGCTTTTGACTACTTCAGGTTCATTCGGTAGTATATTTCCAGGTCTTTATCAAAGTACTGAAGGCACTTGTGGTGTTCAGCCAGCCATAAGGACTGACGAGTTTTTGCCTGCTAAACGCAGACATTTTAACATGTATTCCAAGGATAAACGAAAAGTTTACATATGGCCCAGTATATACTTCTTACTTCGAAATAGGAAGCACATGCTCATACATACTTTTCATTGTGTGGAACACATGTACTGGTAGTATCACGAGATTGTGTCCTTCTTGCTCTTTTTCAGGACATTTCTGATCGTGTAAAATTCATCATTGTCGGTAACAACTGTGATTTGGAAGACAAACGACAAGTCAGTCAAAACACGGCAAGGGAGGTAAGCATCAATGAACAGCTTCAGAAACTTAAGCGCCATCTTTTAACTATTTCCACCGTGGCTCGTGCGATCAGATATCGATTATTTGTACTATGTCATTAATGTGTTTAATATCACCTCCAAATAAAGACCAGTCGGGAGAAAACTGTACAATATATGTAATGAAAACACCTATGAACAAAGACCACCTGTCAACAAAGACCACCTGTCAACAAATACGACTTGTCCTTGGTTCACAAGTTTGACTGTAAGTTTTATGTTTGAAAAATGACTGCCTTAATTGCAGTGCATATTCTAAATTTTAAAGACTATGAGACCCAGAAAAATACGCTAATTATATATAATTCAGTTAGTTTCCGTGTTTGTGTATTTCTTGCTTTTTTTCTTTAACATGTAGTTCGCATCATTTTATGGAGTACACTTCATGGAAGTGAGTGCAAAGGCAGCTATAAATATAACAGAAGCCTTTCATGCTTTGGCAGCAGATATACTTGACAGCAAAGAAAATCCGTGGGTGAGTGGTATAGATACTCTGTAAACTGTATATATTATACAAACTACTGTAGGATTATCTTTCAAATAAGTGAATGTATCTGCAGCGAAAAATTGTATGACCGCCTAATAAGCAAAGGTCGTCCTCTTGGAGTATATTGTTGAACTGTCCTGTTCACATCGGACTGACAGCCGGTGTACTTGAAATAGTAGATGAAGTCCACAACATATAAACGACGTAATATATGTAATTCTCAATTAATATTTGAATAATAACTTATGACGTTGTCAGCAGTTGCACACTGAAGGAAAGATAATGAAACAACTGGTATTTATAGACCTATGCCAGCCTATCTCAGTAGGAGTTACATGTATATGGAAATATCGAATTGGTCAGAGAAGTGAAAGCAGTAGAAAATTGAAAAATAATATCATAGGAGTATGTGTAATTACATGCAGAATAACTTAAAGAACAAGACAAAGAAACAAATCCCACACACTACTGAGTATTAATCAGGTTAAAGATTTGACTGGATAAAACATGAAAACAAAAGGAAGCGAAATATAAATGTACAAAAAGTTATGTTTCATCACTTGATTTTTAGGCACAGACGCAACGACTAACTACTAAAGATGCAAGGGAATCCGAAGAACATAATAAAAAAGACACAAGTTTTTTTAAAAGGATTTTAAACCCGGTAGGTTATGCGTATTCGGTTTTTAACATATCTGTCCCCGAGTTCTCTATTGTTTGTTGGCAGTATCCCTGTAGATGTAGTATCCCATATTCTTTTTCCTAAAACTATGGAGGGTGGTTGGCTATAAACACTACATTGTATTAAAAATGTAATCTAGTAACCATAGAGATGACGCTTATAGTTTAACTGAGCACGAACAGTCCATGGCGAGCTGTTCTGATTGCTCTTTATCCGTTAGTCGACATTTTACTTCAACAATTGCTTCAAATAACATCAGCTCTAAAACAGTTTTTAACATGAATCTTCATAGCAATCATCCTAACATGATATAGCAAACTGAAACCATATCTCCTGCTCTCCTACTCAGAAACAACATACTTTGACAGCAATGATTCTAGTTTGACCCTCTCACATATTTCTTCAATCCATTGTCGGTTCTACAAAAGAGTGAAACTGATTTCACTATGTGAATATTTAGGCAACTTGTTAGATTCGTCCTCTCAAGAACCATTGGTCAAAGTTTTTATTATTATTCTATTTCTTACTTCATTCTCATGTAAATTATTTCAAGTCCCAGTCGTTTACAAAGAAATAAAAACATGTTCCATCGTACACAACTGTTTCTTAGGCGACTGTCTACTTAAGTCCTTCATGAATGGACATCAGAATATGATATGGATGCTAAAATCTCTGAAACCTTTGATCAGCTTTTAAAATACATGTAGCTTCACTTGTATTATTTTAATGTACAGATTGTTCAAGAAATGTTGATTTGTCATAGTCGTTGTTGCCAGAGGGTGTGGTTGATTTTCCCAATATGTCTAGATAGTGAATTTTCTTATATCTGCGTGCTGTACCTAATTTGTGTCCCTGAAACATTGGCGTTGTCACTTATGAAAACTGTACTGAATGAGCTTTTTCTTGGTGGACATAAATGCTTTCTTGTTTGTTATATTTTTCATTCTGGTAAAGCCGGATTCTATATCAAAAGTTTAAACTCGGTTCAACTTTTTTTAATCAAGAGTTAAAATTTGTTTTCAGATTTTTGGCGGACAGACGAAAACACCATCATCTGGTAGGTATATTCAAAGATAACGTAACATAACCTCTTTACGTTAGGCTTATATTCTTGCTGCTTCCTGCTAAGTATCATACATGATATGGAAAAAAGAAAACTAACTTCCTTTTGGCTAACGACAACCTCCATTAGAATAGAAATCAGAAAGCAGGGAGAGGATGCCAAATGATGTTAAAGCTGCTTGATCACAGTTACCAGTGAAGAAAACCCTCCAAAATTATCTGCTTAACATAAAATGTACATGTAATGGCTAGAATCAACAACACAAGTTAAAATCTACATACATGTAGTAGTTTGAGAAAATACTTTGTAAATGTTGGTTAGCTTGGTAAGCTACACTATAATTATGTTTATACTGGAATCCGTTCTAAAATATGCCAAGTTCAGACAGATCGAAGAACCTTGTTTTGTTCCAACAAAAATCTGAGAGCGAGCAGCTTTGAAGTACGAAACGGAATGCAAAAATTTGCCACATGCAGATTTTACTGCTCCTGAATTGGTAGTTGCATTTTTTCATTGATCAGCTAATTTGCCGAAGTTCTGTTATATTTAAGCATCAGCTTCGAAATATTTGAAGTAAGACGTTGGGAAAATAATCACTCATGAGTATTATGTCAATAGAGTCGATATGATATTCTTCAATGGACTTAATTATTCACCAATCTTGTTGGAAAACAATATATGTTATACATGTAGTTCTCTTTTAGTAACAAGAACTTATCAGAATGGCGGTTAAGTGCATTGCCAAGGAATTTTTTTGTGGATCCAGTGGTCTTCAAACTATTGTATGGTTCGTTTAGAAAAGAAAGAAAATAACCGGACAGAATTTTTAATAGAACACTAATTCCCTGTTGTTACATTGAAATCTCTAGAAAAAGTTTTTACGACAGCAAAACAGTTTTGACCTGATATCAAGGAATTAAATACACCTGTTCAGTAGTAGCTTAATATCAGCATTGTTTTTATTTTCTTCCTCACACAGTGCCAGAAGAGATTACAGAGGATCCCTATGCGTTAGATCTGTATGAGAAGGCTTTGAGGGATGGTACCGAAACAGACCGCTCTATTCGCATTAATATTGTTGGCAATTTTAGTCAAGGCAAAACTTCACTGATGAGACGGCTTCTTAGACAGAAGATCGGTGACGTTGGAAGTACGGATGGTATAGACGTAAATCATTACAAGTACCATCGTAGCTCTGACGGAAAATTATCTTTCAAAAGGACTGAGGAGAAAGATACGTCTGACATTATTGGCCGACTCGTTTCAGTTGCTTTAACGTCAGAACATACTAGTACTAAAAAATCTGAACCTACTTCTGCTTTCGTTTATAAAAGAGATCAGGCTTTACATGCAACCGGGCCTATACCAGCGATATCACTGTCTGTACAGAATCCTAAAGAAAGTAACGATTTACAATTACCTTTGGATGGAACAAATGAGAGAAAAACTAGCTCTTTCGATACGACAGAATGTTCTACTGACAGTGGCCTGTCATCCTCGAGTGGATATGAGCAAGACAAAAACATCGATAATAAAAATAAAATAGCCATGTTGTCTGTAGAGGAAAGGGCGAAATTTGCTAAAGAACTAAAGAAGAAAAAATCACAAAACTCGAGCAAAGAGATCCAAACATCATTCGACATATGGGATTTTGGTGGACAGTATGTATTCTATGCCACGCATACATTATTTCACAGTAAACGTGCTATTTACCTGCTAGTGGTTGACCTGTCAAAGAAGCTGGACGAAGTGGTAGTTGACAAGGATTTTCCTGAAGAATCTAATGAGGAATGTATGGAATATTTCATCCATTTTTGGATGAATTCTATCCATTCATTTGTCGGCTCTGAGGATGGTTCTGAACCAACGGTTATCCTTGTAGGTACACACAAAGACAAAGTCAAAGGGAATGCGGCTACCAAACGAAAGAAGATTGAGAAGTATTTCAATAAAATCAGAACAGCTTTTGACGGTACAATAATGTTAAATCACTTTCATACGGAAGACTTTGCCGTTGACAATACTGCATCGAATGACGAAGTTATCGGAGCATTGCGCGATACAATCATACAAATGGGAGATGAACAATGTAGGACAGTGGAAATACCGGCAAAATGGATTCATTTGGAAAAAGCGATCATTGAAAGAAAACACATTAAAATCATTGCAATGAAATTTGTGTGTGAGATAGATGCAGCAAACGAAGCTCCTTTAGGTGACCTAGAACAAATCAAGTTGTTTCTACGATATCACCACAGTAAAGGAACATTTATTTATTTTGATGAGGAACCAATATCAGAGTACGTTGTTCTTGACCCGCAATACCTGATTGACGCTTTCAAAAGCATCATTACAAGTGAACGCTTTTGTACACATGACCCAGAAATCAGACCCCTTTGGAAAATGCTGCTGACAGATGCCAGACTCGAAAGAAGTTTGATCGACAAACAGTGGGGAAAACATGAAGATAAATTGTTTATGGAACACAAAGACATACTGCTTGCGTTTCTAACAAGGCATCATATTATTTCTGAAGCTTCGTACTTCCACGACACTGCACAGGAATCGTTTGGACTTGGTTGGTTTGTTGTTCCAAGCTTGTTAAAAGCAAAAATACCTGAAACTGAATTTCAAAAATTTCTGGAAGGAAAGAGGGGGACAGTTTCGCGTTTTGTGATGTCGTTTGATAACTCAACAATAGTTCCTACAATATACCATCGTCTTATGGCTGCTCTGATTGGAAAGTGGTCGATCGCACAATTTGGAAATCGAAACCTTATTTCAAAAGATCAGTGCGTAGTCAGACTGAATGTTGACCACGCTGGGATAACAGAAATGAGATATAATACAATTGAACTGGTGGTTGTTAACCTTTGTCCATCATCAGATGTCAGTTCTGATCAAGCTGATATTTTCAGACGATTTTCTGAAGCTGTCGTCATCCACGTGCTCAAAAAGATGCACAGAAATAGTGACGCCCGCTCCAAACCTTACTCAGTGTTGTACAGATGTAATCACGAGAGTCATGGTGCTAGTGGAAGTATTAAAATCATTGGTGCAGACAACCTCAGGAAACAAACACTAGTCCCATGTCCTGACCTAATGTCTCATGATATTCAAGCGAGTAAAGCACAAATACAATGGACCAAAGACTCCAAAGAAAAGTTGCATGTAATAAATCCTGACCTGACCGACAAGGTAATAAGCCGAGTCTCTCAATGTGTAGGGAAAAACTGGCAGCTGCTTGGATTAGAACTCGGAGTAAACCAGGTTCAAATAGAACAAATAACTGAAAATTATCCAAACAGTGTTGCTATGAGGATTTACTACATGCTGAAAACCTGGTGTCGCCAGATGGCGGATTCCGCAAACATGAATGTTTTGATACGAAAGATGCAAGATTGTGCCAGTGTTAGTATCGAATGGGATGGCATAAGAAATATCGTCGATGACATGAAATGAAAACGGCTATCACTATTAATGTCAAACAAGTGCATGTCCTGAACGTTTTCCTTGAAACAAGTCACATGAAAATATATAACATACAGATGATTTTGCAGATATAATCATAAGTTATGATGGTCTCCTGGTCAGTTTTGAGTACTAGTATAAGTTTTGCTTAAGACTGCAATAGGTGAAACCTCGTGATTTAAGAAAACAAGTTGATATCAACAATAGACGGTTGTGGAATTTACATTAAGAATTTTGTGAACAGACTCTGTAGTAAGGCAAATGCGTTTACAGATGCGATAGAATGAACGTTTAAAATAATTGTGAATGTCTGTGAAATAGTAGGACAAATAGAACGAAAGCCATCAGATATTTTTAGCAATCATGGATTATTTTATCTATGACTGGAAGGCATGGAACAAATAGACCTGGACCTATGTGACAGTGGTAGAAATAAACAAATAAGAAATAACATTTTTATTGTTTTAACAGATCTTAAACTCTACACATAATGAGCCTAGTCCAGTCTCATTCAAGCACAGATATGCATTAACTGAATTGAAAGGCAAAGTTGTCCCACAAACGTATTGAAACGGAGAAGTATAAAACATTCCACCAGATTCCGTGTTGAGACTGGTATACATGTCACCTTTGATGGTTAACTGGATATCCTGCATATCAACCAGTCAAATATATTTTGGGGTAAAGACAATGGAATCACTGTCACTTTTTTATAAATGATGTAAATAAAGGTATACTTGTATTTCAGAATATAGAAGTTGCTTGATTACTCCTCCACCATACAATAGATCCTCAGTTCTGTATGAAGAGTTAGCCACTCAGTACAAACTTAACATGTTCCATTAGTATTTTACCTAATACTACACTATACGTTACATATTATGTTAGGTATTCTACAACATAAACAGGATCAGTTCTGTAATACAGAATACGGTTTTATTCTATGTGTCAGTTAATGTTAATAGAGCCGTATACTCCTGTGATATACTGCTAGTAATCTGATACTTTAAACATACTTTATTGCTGCTAAATATGTTTAATAACTTAATAAATACTTTAAGTCTGTCTCGTAATACAGATTACAAAGCTATGATTACTATTTACCGACTACAATCACACCGACAATCCCGTGAAACCAATCGAATGGCTCGTCTGCTTCTTGTTGATAATTGAATGTCATGCCACTTCCTCATTTACACTGCGTCTCAAAAAAAGAAATGCTAGAACTGATACATGTGCTGTGGTGAAAAAGTAACATTAAATTCAATTCGATGTCTTTATTTCCATCCGAATGGTAAAAAAATGTACATAATAAAACTTAACAAATAAAACTGACAATAAAACTTACATGCTGAAAATAAATACATACACAATGTCACGTGTTAAATATCTTACAAGGTATAATAAATCGAATTCAAATCATACACATTGTTTATGAGGCATATGAATATTAGAATATGTGTCATGGCAAGCAAATGATGATATATCAGTTATCATCTTCGCTCATGAGGAGCTAGCTAATTTTGAAATTGTTTCTTGTATCAAATGAAAGTATTTTTCAAAGAGAAGAAACGTGGCAGGAGTTTACCTCAGCAAATCATCAACTGTTCTTCTAAATAGAGGAGATGTAGTCGACGCCATTTTGCAAAAAAATAATTTACATAGTGCTAAATATCAAATTCTATGTCCTTTTTGTAACGCTACCGTTTGTATGCATACACAGGTGAGAATTAAAGTGCTAGGATCTCTTTGAATTTACTAATATTGTAATATACTGATAGGATAATGGCAGCATCATGTTCTATTCATTCTAAAACAATGTTGACATATTCATTTCTTTTGTACTCAAATCGTTTCTTCATGAAAAAAGAGTTGCAAGAAAGCCTATCAATGTCATTAAAAAAAATACTGCTCTATATTTCGAACATGTACATTGATTTAAACAGTTAAGTTAGGAATGTTTTTGGTACAAATAAAGGTCATGTCCGCCGATAAGACAGCTTTCTTGGTAAAATAAGAGCTACTTGTAAATGTTGTCCTGGGACTTTAACCAAAGAATATGAATATTGCCTAAACCCTTTGTGTTTAAAGTCTGTCTTAATTACTCAAATATAGTGATAGTCTGTTTAAACAGACATTCTGTCTCGAAGAGACATACTTAGTGCAGATACAGGTACTAAACTGTATGTTAAATATATTTAACAGTGTATATAATAACAGATACTAAATGTATGAGATTTCCCTTTACTATAAAGTCATTAATTCTAACTATCGTTACTGCTGTCTTTCATTTGAAATGCACAGTATTTGTTTATACTTAAAATAATTTTAGTTTTTGAGTGGTTGAATGGTCATACATCGTGGTATAAAAATGATTTCACCATATCTACACATTAACACGACCTGTCTTTTTTAAGTCTTTTATGAACAATTTTGCAATATCAATTCATAATTATACCTATTTTAAGAAGATACAGACCAGGATTGAAACCTGTACCATGCAACGCAAAAGCTTAGGATTGTGAAGTTAAATTCAGTAATATAGATCTATGGAACTTTTGAAGATAATAGTACTAATCATCTTATTGTTAAAACACCTAAAATGTCTTATTAATTATAACTTTCTAACATTGTATGTAAGAAAAAGTTAAGTATGAATGATTTAATTACACGACTGTTGTTTACAATAATTTTTAAGTCTTGAAGTTGATGATTTTGGCAGTGGGCGGTAAATGGTTGTTTCTTCCAGATGAAGTTCATATTATTAGTTGTAGAATTTTTAATCTACTAACGCGAGTCTTAAAGTTAGTTATGTCTTTAGTTATAATTTAAAAGTCTTTTTCTGTAATCCTAGATAATTTTGACATGATACAACTATATTGTAAAATATTTCATCTGTGTTGAGAAGGTTGTTTGGTAGGAAAGATTCAAGTAATTGAAAGTCATACCGTAGAAAATTTAGAATGAAATCGAAGTGTTTTCCGGATTTATCAATGAAAATGGTGTTGTTGGTCTTTACTTTTGGTGTTTTGTTGGAGTCTAAGGCTGCAAGTATGGAGTATGGCGACTTTTGTAATGTGGTTAGGCTGGTGTTGAAAATGTGCCCTCCTTTGTTTAAACGGATGAAAGTTTCTTGTGTTTTCTGGATGTAACCAGGTTTTTTCTTTATATTCTGTCATCATTTATGATTGGTTCTGGCTAAATTTCATCATGGTCAATTTCTGAATTCACTTCTGAGGTCTTATGAATTAATTTTCCTTGTGCAATTCCATGTTGTTGATTATTGGTTCACTTGTAGTGTTAGTTGTTAGAGTTGTAGAAGTAGTTGTTGAAGTTTTGTAAAGCTGACTTTTGTTCATGTTGTTGTCTTGTTTCTTGGTTTCGTCGTGGAATTTCGAAGTCTTGATCTGATAGGATTATTTTTTCTGGGTGGTGTTCCATTACCTTGTTTTGTTAATTTACGTTTCTTTTTATTTGTTAGGCACAGTATTTTATTCACTTGTTTTTTGTCTAGCCGCTTGCGAAAGCTCGATATAGCTGTCCAAATGGCGGTTAGGTGTATGTGCGTCCGTGCATCAGTGCGTGCGTCCATTCGAGTTTATTTTGTCCGGGCTGTAACTTATCTATAGATCAAGGGATTTTTAAATAACTTGGCACAAATGTTCACCATCATGAGACGGAGTGTCATGCGTAAAAACCAAGTCCCTTGGTCTAAGGTCAAGGTCACACTTAAAAGTTAAAGGTTAAATTCAAGAATGACTTTGTCCGGATCATATCTACGTCATGCACGGGGGATTTTGATGTAACTTGGTACAAATGTTCAACATCATAAGATAGAGGGTCATGCGCAAGAACCAGATCCCTAGTTCCAAGGTCAAGGTCACACTTAGTGGCCAAAGGTCAGATACAAGAATAATTCAAGAATGACTTTGTCCGGAGCATATCTTATTCATGCATGGAGGGAGTTTGATGTTACTTGGCACAAATGTTCACCACCATAAGACGGAGTCCCATGCGCAAGAACCAGGTCCCTAGGTATAAGGTCAAGGTCACACTTAGAGGTTAAAGGTCAATATCAAGAATATCTTTGTCCGGAGCATTTCTTCTTCATGCATGGAGGGATTTTAATGTAACTTGGTAAAATGTTCACCACCATGAGCTATTCTTGCTTTTAGAAAAACTTCCCTTTGTTGTTACTATAAATAGCTTATATTGTAGCTGTTTTATTCCTGGCCGTAGAGAAAAATCGATACCACTTTTCTGAGATACAACATGCATGTTACATCCAATATTTAGGTGTTTTTACCTATCTCTACTTGGTAAGGAGTTAGTTCTTTTGACAGCTGGCGGGCTTGACATGTTGCACGTGGGCATCTAAATTCTAATTGGCATGTCCTGGTCTTCGTTAGTTTTGTTGTTTTTAGTTGATTTATATGTTCTTTTTTAATTGGTTTAAGTAGTATTATTTGTTTTGGTCACCTGTTTCTTTTTCGTTAGTGTTTCAGCTGTCTCTTTACTGTTACTTGTAGTTCCTACCTATTTATTTTCAATTGTCTTATTTTCTTTACTTGGTTTTGTTTGTTCTTTTTTATTGTTCTTGTCTTTAGTTTTTAGTACTTCCTCGTTTTATGTTTTACTCATTTCCTCCTTTGAATCATTTAAATTTTTCGTTTCTGTTGTGCTCATGTTACTAGTAGTTGTTTTGCTTGTTTCATTTTTTGTTATAAGGTTTTACATTTTCTTTGTCATTCGTTTGTTTGTTTTCTTGTGAGTTAACAGTTCTAGGAGGCTCTTCTATCTCGAAATCATCAGGCATGTCTGAAAAATTGAAATCATCAACGCTGTCTGTGTCCGATAGTCTCAGATCATCTTTAATTTCTAGTAGCTTTGGTTTGGTGATGGTACTCTTCAGTTGTTTTTCTTTTGGAGTTTCATAGGATTTGTATGTTGGTTATTCTTTTTGCGTAATAACTTTTTATTTCTCTTTGCAGATAGTTGTCCATGTCATGTTTTCCAGTAACCTTTTAGCATCTTTGCCTATGGCGCCTGCTTTTGGAAGGTATAGTTTCATCTGTGGTTTTGTAAATGGGCTGCACCTGCGCTGATCGTTTTGTTTAGGTGCGGCGCCGCAAAGATTACAGCGGTAGGTGAAACTTGGATAGTTTGATGTGATGTGGCGGTGCGCATTGGGTTTTTGTCCTGTACCCTTTGTCTATATTCGGGCATAATGTGCAGGTCCACACCCTGGCCCGGAATGATAACAACGTGTTTAAATGGTTGTTCTTTCATACATTGATGCAAGCTATCTTATAAGTTATCTTGTCAATCAGATACTTAAAGGCAATTCCTGTTATAAGTTCTAGAATGACTTAGTAATATTTCCTCTCAGTGAAAAATTACAAGGTTTCAAGTTCCTTTTTCCTGGCAATATGACTAATTATGTACAAAAAAACAAAAATAATATCAAACAGGGAATGCCACATACCAAAAACGCAGCCTCCCCAAAACGAGCCCCATAGCACCCAGAAGTGCACACCAACACACACACACACACACACATACGTGCACAAGGTGTACAATGAGGACACCTGACTTACACATGAAAATGGGGACACGATCTTCCAGGTGATGTACGCTGTTAATTTTGGGTATGCATTGAATTTTGTTTTTTTGTAGCTTTTTCGTCTATTTAAAATCATCCTACATCTAATAGTTAAGAACGTGTTTTTTACCTTACAGTGGGGACAACGGGTTCACACACTTCGCACTGGGGACTTTGTCAAATGAGGTCATGTGGCAAGTGTGGACTCATACACACACAATACATTGAGGACATTACACTTTGTCCTTTGAGGACATGAACACTTCTTTAACCTAACATGAATATATTTTTCATTGGCAGCTAACAATTCGGCGTGTGTAATAATAGTAAAGTAACCCAGCCATTCTTTCTTTGAATTTAGGTAGTTCTACATTTGAAATGTTGCACGTTTCTACTAATCTGTTTATATAATGCGTATAGCGTCTTTTCTTATTTCTGTGGGTCGTCACTTCCTTACATTAGCTTGCTGTTCGTTGTCAGCTGTTATGTAAGATGCAAGCAGTATTGTGGGAACCATCACAATTAAACAATCATCAAATAAGGACATGCAAACAACTAAGTTATTGAGATTTTTGTTGAGCTTTGCCAAGTTTAAATTAAACAGTAAGATAGCTTATTCATGTGATCTCGCTGCCGTGAGTAAATACGAGGGGTATATTTTAATAATTAGTGGCAACAAATCAATTTAATAATGATTTGCATATGAAAATACATGGATAATATACAGTTGGAAAGATTATCGAGTTTTCTAGCCAACAGTACAATTTCCCACGATTTGCAAGTGCACAAAATTTTAGCAGGTCATTTAAATACATGTGGTTTTGTATACGGGTTGTTAACATGGCTAAGTTGCATTGTGATTTGAGAGAGGATCAAAGAGCTTATTGCAAAATGTGTGGGTTTTTGGGAAAATGCGCGTCAGAAATAAAAACAGATCTAGATTTAGTCTATGGAAAAAATGCCCTTCCATATCTAAAATTTACAAGTGGGTATCAATGTTTAAGGAAGGTAGAACTAATGTTAAGAATGATACCCCCATGTCGGCGCTACCTCTGAAAAAAGAAACTGTCAAAGCTATAGTTGATGAAGATGCAAGATATATCGTGGAGGAGATAAGTGATATATCAGTTTTTAGCGCGTCATATGTGTTTTCCATCGTGAAAGAAAAGTTAAAAAAGAGTGGATTGAAAAAGCCTCTGCTTTATGGACTAGGTTTAGAGATCAAGACCCCACACACCTAAGAGAAATTGTAACAGGGGATGAAACGTGGCTATTTTTTAGCCCGACAATAAACTCAGTAACAAAATGTGGGTAGGTGAAAACAGCGAGCTTCAAGAGTTATGTACGCTCTATTTTTAACAGATAGAATAGCGGCCTTTGTCGCTGTGCCTGAGAAGGGCAGTGTCACTTGAACATATTACCGTGACCATGTTCTCACTGCTGTAATCACTACATTACAAATAACCTATGGTCTGCAGGATCATATTCCTCCATGATAATGCACCTGCATACCGCACAGCCTTGGTTCAAGCTCATTTAGAGCAGCACATATCTGAGGTTTTGCTACATCCTGCTTAGTCATGACCTCACTCCTTGTGACTTGGTTAAATCCATACATCATATCTTGTCTTCGCCGGTTCGAAACCCGTAGTGTCATTGGAAGCAACTCCCTACCAGTGTATAAAAAGTATACCCAAAGAACAGTTCATAAAAGCTTTTTCGGAGTGAATTCTGAGGCCGGAAAAGTGTGTAGATGTCCATGGTGAATAAGGACTCTACTAATATTTTTCACAGGTACGACATATTTATAATAACGTGCTGCCTTTCCCATTAATTAAAATATGCCCCTCGTGCATCTTTAAGTCACTTAGCAGCAGTTATTATTTACCTATGTAAATATCCGTGAATTGTTGCATTACAAATCACAATATAGCCTAGTTTTCTGGAATTGAACATGGACGGTTCTGAACTATCTGAGATCTATATTATTTATCTATTTTATGAATACCCATTTCATTTGATGCATGTTTACGGTTGTTTTGCTGGATCAATAAATCAAGCCGTGCATTTCTATGGTTTATTTTAATCACAATAACATTTATAACCATTTTAATGAATGAACAAGAGCTGTCCATAAGACAGCAAGCTCGACTATTGTGGGTGTTTGCTAATAAAACAAAACTTTTATCAGTGTAATAGCAAAACAAAATTCTGCTAACTATTAAGTATAAACTAGGAAAGTTGAATCATAAAAAAAGTCAAAATCTATAACTATAGATTTAATTTTTGGTAAATTAATTGTTTGATACAAAATTTACCCCTGAACACTATTGCTAAGTTTGATATAACTACCATAAGTGGTAACTGAGATATGTGCATGATAGTACCTTGCATGCAAAACTTTAACCAAATTTTCAAAGTCAAACAAGGGCCATAATTTGCACTAAATTTAAACAAGAGTTATCTGTCTTGACTGTGTGACACCTCTTAAGACATAAAAAAAGTTTCAAGTCAATATCATAAGTGGTTACTGAGATATGTGCATGATAGTACCTAGCAGGCAAAACTTTAACCAAATTTTCAAAGTCAAACAAGGGCCATAATTTGTATCAAATTTATACAAGAGTTATCTGACTTGACTGTGTGACACCCCTTAAGACATTAACAAAGTTCAAGTCAATATCATAAGTGCTTACTGAGATATGTGCATGATAGTACCTAGCAGGCAAAACTTTAACCAAATTTTCAAAGTCAAACAAGGGCCATAATTTGTACTAAATTTATACAAGAGTTATCTGACTTGACTGTGTGACACCCCTAGAGACATTAACGAAGTTTCAAGTCAATATTATAAGTGGTTACTGAAATATGTGCATGATAGTACCTACCAGGCAAAACTTTAACCAAATATTCAAAGTCAAACAAGGGCCATAATTTGTACTAAATGTATACAAGAGTTATCTGACTTGATTGTATGATACCCCTAAAGACATGAACAAAGTTTCAAGTCAATATCATAAGTGGTTACTGAGATATGTGCATGATAGTACCTAGCAGGCAAAACTTTAACCAAATTTTCAAAGTCAAACAAGGGCCATAATTTGTATCAAATTTTTACAAGAGTTATCTGACTTGACTGTGTGACACCCCTAGAGACATTAACAAAGTTCAAGTCAATATCATAAGTGGTTACTGAGATATGTGCATGATAGTACCTAGCAGGCAAAACTTTAACCAAATTTTCAAAGTCAAACAAGGGCCATAATTTGTACTAAATTTATACAAGAGTTATCTGACTTGACTGTGTGACACCCCTAGAGACATTAACGAAGTTTCAAGTCAATATCATAAGTGGTTACTGAAATATATGCATCATAGTACCTAGCAGGCAAAACTTTAACCAAATTTTCAAAGTCAAACAAGGGCCATAATTTGTACTAAATTTATACAAGAGTTATCTGCCTTGATTGTATGACACCCCTAAAGACATGAACAAAGTTTCAAGTCAATATCATAAGTGGTTACCGAGATATGTGCATGATAGTACTTAGCAGGCAAAACTTTAACCAAAGAAGCAACGCCGACGCCGACGCACAAGTGACTGTAATAGCTCTCCATATTCTCCGAATAGTCGAGCTAATAAAAAGTAGGACAAAAATACAAGAGGGCCATGATGGCCTTAAAGCTGCACGCCTCCAGATGAGCCAAAATATTACAAGAAAATCAATATTACGAAAAGTACTAAAATTTCAGAAAGGTTAAAATATTGAAGATCCAAGTTATATTTTACATGTCATGTGCGGTTTAAGACTGATTTTGCAGCATTTTATCACCATATTTCTACTGTGTTACTTATGCAGTAAGCACTATTTTGCATATGTGGACCACTTTTTGGTAATTTTCTTGGATTGTAAGTGCCGATTGCAATATGTAAATTACTTAATTTGTTCACCTCACAATATTTTACTTGTAAATACATTTTCAAAATTTTCATGAAAATTAACATGAATCTGGAGGTGTGCTGCTTTAAATCGCTGACCTAAATATTTTGTACTTTGAGACAATAAAGAATAAACATAATGATTGAAAACTAATTTGGAAATAATTCTGTATAGTCCAGACCAGGATTTATGACAAGCAGATTTATGAAAGTTTTTCTAATATAACTCTATCTAAAATAATAATCTGACCTTAACTTCAAGGTCATTTATGAAAGTCAAATTCAGTCTAGTCTACTTGAAACTTTTGACCAGATTTGTTGTGTCCAATTATGAAGGCAGTCCATTCATTAATAGCAAAGTAATAGGCAATTATAGATTTCTTAAAAGTTTCCATAATAATGCATAATGTTAATAATAGTCATCCGACCCCCAGGCGGGGCAAATACTGACCCTGGCGGCATAATTTGATCAATCTCTATAGAGCTTCATTACAGCATGCTACACACCATATATTTAAACCTTGATGTTTCTAACAACACGTTTTTTTAAAGTTTTCCTATACAAGTGTATGTGAAATCAAGTGACCCCTTGGGTGGGGCAAATTTTGTCCCTGTGGTGATAATTTGAATAATTTTGGTAAAGGTCTACTAACGGATGTTACACAGTAAATATCTAAACTACAGGCCTTGTGGTTTCTGACAAGCAAATTTTTCAGATTTTTCCTATAAAAGTCTATGTATAATCAAGTGTCCCCTGGGGCGAGCCAATAATGACCCTAGGGTCACAATTTGTACAATCTTGATAGAGGTCTACTAGAAGATGCTACACACCAACTATCTAATCTCTATACTTTGTTGTTTCTGACAAGCAGATTTTTTTTAGTTTTTCCAATACAAGTCATTAAATTATATCAAAAATAATGCAGGATTACTTATTTAAAAAAACAACAAACCAAGGGCAACATTGTCCCCAAATACGCCGGTCACAAAAGCATTTCATAGGGATGTGGGCAATATAGATATGTATATAGCATTTCACAGAGATGTGGGCAATATAGATTATAAGATATGTATATAGCATTTCACAGAGATGTGGGCAATATAGATATGTATATAGGAGATATGCTCTGGGCAATATCCAGACAATATCATCTCTAGTGACCTCCAAGTGTAATCTTGACCTAGAGACCTGGTTCATTCACACAACACAGCTGCTCATAGTGGTAAACATTTTATGAAGTTTCATTGAAATTCCTCCATGCGTGTAGGAAATATGCTCCAGACAAATTTGGACGCCACCTGCCTGACAGGGGCATACCAACAATACGACCAATTTTTGAAACGGGCATATGAAAATATTGCATGGATGTGCAACCTGGTAAGACATACACTATATAAAATTTAATCAATATAGACATTTTTTTAAAAAATAAAAAAAGTATTGGAGAAAAATGAAAATCTAAAGTTTCTTGTTCAGAATTCATCATTAACAATAGATAAGTTCAAAGTCATGGGCATTTGCCAATATTCTGCATATTGTTCATTGGAAGTTTCTTTTTCAACATACATATAAAAATAATTTAATGTAAGTTATAAAAGTGAAATAGTTTCCTACACAAAGCATCAACATGATAATACCATTGGTGCAAATTCAAGGGCAGATAATCATCATTAACTTTTGAAATTGTTCATTTGTACATAAAGTAAGACTTAAATGATAGAAGTCAAATTAACATTTGTTGAGTTTAAAAGGATCAATCAATCAATGTAAAGTTTTGATCTCAATGTTATAACATCTCATATACTTTTTAAGATAAATTCCTGTCAAAACTCAAAAGAAAAATATGCAATAACACAATATGCCAACAAGAGTTATGTTTCTGAAAAATGCACTTCTTTGCAGTAGAATCTATATATCAGTGCAGGTTGAAGTTGTTACCTCATATTCTTTCAAGAATGAAATTCCCCTAACAAAATAAGTGACAAACAGATGAAAGGAACTAAATGGACAAAGTATTTAGTATGTGCTTGCCATAGGGGCAATACATATGTAATGCAAACATTTTCCTGCTTGTCCCATCCAGTGCAAACCATAAACAAAATCAGATTCAGGCTTTGTCCACCCTCAAGTGCTTTTTTGCAACAGTGATTTGATTTCTGACAAAATGTTTAATCATGGTCCATGATCTCTGTCTCAGCTCTTCATGGTTGCGTAAAAGCTCCTCGCACTGTAATTTTCCAGGGAGTTTTTGCAGAAGAATGTTTTTTTTTTCATCTCTTTTAACACAATCTTTTTTTCTGCCTCTGTCCAGGAACTTCTGGTGCTGCAGCCTAAAGAATAAAACACACTTGAATATAAGAATTTTTTACCTGATTTGAATGTTGTTAAAACATTATTACGAAATTCCTAAATCAACCTCCAATTACTTGTGCATACAAAAACAATAAACAAGTGTTTTTTAAACCTTCGGCATATTCAAAGCATTCTTTAATGACATTCATTTATAAAGTGAATCACTGGTTGTTTTTCTCACTCCACTTATGTTTAACTAGTTTAAACCAATAAAAAAAATTGATACTACCACATGAATATCAATGTGATCAATACTTACTGAACTTTGATTTTCTAGCAGGTGGTTTAGCATTATCCTCACTGTCACTAGATGAATAAGCACCTACCAAAAAAAAAAAAAAACAATTTCTATGCTCAAAAATATATCCTAAGAATATACACAGTGTTATACATTAAAAAGTTGCCTTGCTGCTAATAAACTTAACATCTTTGCCTAGATGACAATTAATTTCTGAACACAAAAAGTCAATACTTATGTTATACCTTCATTCTCATTTTAAGAATGAATATCATACTGAAACTTTAAAACTGATGTGGATAGACAGCCCATATATTAGTCTTTAACAAAACTGGAAAGCGGGGATGTGTGAACATTTAATTGAAGACAGTGTAACATGTAAATGAGGACAGGCTTGAATAAGCATTTATTAAATATTTGTACATACATTATCAAAACTTGTACCAGCAATGACTTTTCTTAAATAATGTATCGAAAACAGCACAAACACCAAAAAACTGACTTGTGTTACCTTTTTTGTATTTTTCATTGATTTTCTGAGTAAATGTTCTAGTGTTAGAATATAAATGTCATAAAATCAATGGTTCACAAGAAAATCCACTTACGTGATTTCTTTGATGGTGGTCTCCATTCTTCATCACTGTCACTGTTCAACTCTGTTTGTTCTAAAACAAATTAATGAACAAGCAGATCAAGAGCTTGTGTTGCTTAATACAAAAGTTGCTAATAATTCAACTGTGACAATATCTATATTTTTTCCATAAAAAAACTTCCATCTTGAGATGATGGACCTCACTCTGGTTATCTGTAATCCATATTAATAAGCACATTTTAACTTTTAATAAATATACAAGAATAACTGAAATAAAAATACACAAGAAGTCTGAACTGCAATGCTTTACAATATTCCTGTTGTTCTTTTTTTGTCTAAAGCAAGCACATTTTATCCAGCAAGATAATTCAAATGCTATTTATCTCAAGTCTTACACTTGTAGTGTCAGAAGATTTTCATTTTTCTTTTTATTGCCATGGCAACAACAGTTCTTCATTGACTGCAATTTAATTAAACAAAGAGATGCATGTTGGAGACATCTTTGCCAAGTATCAACTTTGTTGAAGAACATTGAGGACAGTGCTTAACATCTACTGAGGACTGTGTAATGTGCAAATGGGGACATTAGATACAATAATAATTATATATGTACAGTAAGCTTTTTTGTTTGCCACATGATATTTTACACATCTAATATATAAATATAAATGACTGCGAAACAATGCTTCAAGAGTTTTCTTATAGAAAATCAGTAATATTCATGGGGCATTAATTTTCATGGATTAAATGGGTAGGCATACCCATGAATGTTAGACCCCAACAAAAATCTTTTGATGAACTTTCATTATTAACAAATGCAATATTCACAGATTTATGTACCCACAAAATGGTTCAATTAAAAAAATCAACAAATTTTTATGCCCATAGATTTATGTTATTTGATTTCACAGTAACATCATGTGATTCATATATTGCAACAGGATTAATTACAAAAAATACCTCGCTTTCTATGTTCTTGAACATGTAAACGTTGAGCTGAAGTAGGGTTGTCTTTGCAATTATCGCCCCTAAAACCAGCATCCTCACCATCATCTTCATCTTCATCATTGCTTGTGTCATCAAGAACTAAATAAACAACCAAAAATATTTTTGTTTTAGATAAAGACATTTGTTTACAGACAAAAGAAACCATTTGTAAGAAATAAAAGAAGACCATTTGTTTAGAGACAAACTATAGAAAACTTGAGGCTAAGCATTAATGTATTTGTCATTGTAATAAATGTTCATAATAATGATTATGAATCATACAGACATTATTGCATGGACATCAACATTACACCACAGTTCATTAGGCAGTGTCATAATCCTAAATACTTTATCAAAATATCGACTCCCCTAAATAAGTATTATAACTTTATTACAAAGTGACATACTCCTAACTTCAAAGAAAATAAAAACATGAAACTGCTGACTCACCAACATCATCATTGACATCAATGTCTTCTAGGCGTTTGTTCTTCACTTCAGACAGACGTCCGGAGTTCAGACAGTGAAGCACCTTGGACACTTGTGCTATTTCAACAGTTCCTTGAGGCAATCTGTAAAACTGACGGTGTACCCTGATATCATGCCCCATAAAGCGAGCAATTATATCCTGCTCATTTTCTGTCAATCCTAATACTTGGCATAATGTTCCAAGTTGCTTTCTTAAGTTGGTAGAGGTTATCCTTTCAGGATGTTTAAGGCCTGCTTCACTTGCCGCTTCTCTTAGAACTTTAGTTCCCCTATAAGGATTGTTATTATTTGGTGGTGTGAAGATGTATGGGCTTGTATAACTCAATTCATCCTTAAGTTTCAACAGGAACTCAACATTTTCCTTCATTGTTGTAGTAAACAAAATGGCAACTTTACGTCCTCTCTTTCCCCTGGTCTCAACTCTGATGTGTGACATACACAACTCCTGTTCAAATTTTGACAAGTTCCTTTTAATTTCTTCATCTACATTTGGATTCATGGATGCTTTCAAAAAATCATCTTTTTTTCAGTCTCTGTGCTTCTCCTGCCCTCTTTCTGTTAAACAAAATAACTTGAGCCAAGGCACTTTTGCACAGTTTGGTGTAGTCTGCAATTTGAGAAGACTTCGCCTTATTTATTTCCTTAGTAGATATATTTTGAAAGCAATAGCACATCTTTCACTAATGGCAAGAGTTTAACTGTATTGTATTTTGTACTTTCTAGTGACTCAATGGCTGCTCCTGAAACACGTTCCTCCCATTCATCCTCGTAAAGTTCAATGAAAGTGTTCATTCTTTCCTTGACAATAACATCTCCAACTTCATTTGCCTGATTTCGCAATATTCTTGCACATTTCTTCAAACTGTGCCCTATTTTAAGTGCATAAGAAGGACTTTTGAAGTTATGACCTTCAGCATTGAAGCCAGCTACATCTCGTGCAGCCTTTATAACACTTCTCCATCTTTGAGGGCTTATACACTGACTCAAGTTTGTAATCTCTTTGTCATTCTTTTTCATTGCCTGTACAAATCTTCCTAATTCTCGCAAACGTTGTGATATGTGTTGGTGTGTATGTTGATGTTTACCGGTTTTTCCATATCTTCTCTCTCCAAATTCCTTTATCAAAGAATCAGACTTTACAATTGTTTTAATAACATCATCACGCATTTTTGAAATAACATCCCTGTTCAACTCGTGTGAGCAGTCTACTGGCACAAGTAAACTAGAATTTTTAACTGGCCCATCACTTTTCACACCATGAGGTTTTGCAACACATGTTTTGTGATGTTTCCACAAGTCAGACCTGACAATATATGCTCTACAATATTCACAGGGTAGATATTTCTTTTCATTTTTGTTTGCCGCTGGTCTGTACTTTGGAATTATCATTCCTGTTCCTGCCTCAAGAACTTTTTCATTGTAGAGAGAATTCCCCTTTGCTTCTAGTTCTGTCCATGCCTTTTTTCGTTCTTTACTTTTTTTGGCAAACTCAAAATGTTTGCAACTTCAATTTCCGAGGCATGATGAGCAGCCAGATGTCTAGATATTTTTGTGTTAAGCTGACCGCAGTAGAAACAGCTTTGACGTTTCTGGGATCTTCTGCCAGAGACAGATCCAGAAGTTTGGATGTAGATTTTTTTTCCCGGTGTGAATGCCTGACATTTGACCTTGATTGACTCATCGCCACTCGAGTCAACCATTTCACAGTCATTTTGTAGAGACGGTAATTTGATATGTCCATCTACAATTGACTGAAATATCCACTCCTTTCCAACGCACATGTCTGCAAATATAAAACATTTCTCTATTCTTACACTTGAAATTAAAAGCTACAAAAAACAGTTGTTTTTACAGCTCCAAATCTTAACCTTAATTTTTATTGTTGCTCTCATTTTGAGATACAAAAAAATCTGTTAAAACCAGTCACCATTACCTTAAAAACAACCAGTCACCATTACCTTAAAATCATCAGTTCATACATTTTACTATGAATAAATAATCAGAATGAGTTTTTAGAATGAAATGTATAAAGGGTGGCCATGTATAGACTGTCATCCGAGTTTATTTGTTTCTTTTTTTCATTCCTTATATGAACATTCAACGATCATGACCATCTAAGAACATCATCAATTCTGATGCAATAGTGTAATTGTTGATTCATGTTGTTTGAAAATCAGATTGTTCCTGCTAGCCTTGTTATATATTTTTCTCATATTTAGTTTTTTCTTACCTATTTGTTTCTTCTGTTGAGGAATATCTTAGAGCAATAAATTTCATCAAGCAAAAACAATGTTAAATGTGAATGGTATCAACAGCAACAGTGGCTACTTCACTGCTAAAACTTTAAGACCAGGGTAACAGTTCTGAATAAATTCTATGCAAGGCCTCACAATATCCTAGCATCTGATTTTTCTCATAATTGATATATTCTAAGAACACCTAAGCATACACAGATATTTCAGTGTTTATATGATTATACAGTTACTTTTACTGGCTTGTGGAAATTAATTTTAAACATAAATAATCATTAGCTATGACACTTTATTAAATTAAATAATCTTAGGCATGGTTCAAAATAACTTGTCGGTTATCAAGAAATTCCAGATAAAAATTTCGAGCGTAACTAAAATTTTTGAAAATGTCTGAATAGTTAGCTTGAAAGAAAAAAACCCAGACAAGCCAATAACTGACCTGAAGTATGTATTTCTCCATCTGCACAAACAATAATGGTAGTAGAAGAAGCAGTAAGAACTTCTATCCCTCCCATTTTCTTTAGCAAGTTTCTAACATTAACTGCAATTAAAAAATGTATTTGTTGATGACATTTAGATTTGATTAGGGTTTCGCACAAAAGAAATTGTTCATTGAAATTTCAAGTAGCATTACAAACCAGCAATGTGTCCTAATTTAAACAAGGGGTCATAATGCCCCTTTTCGCTGACTTGAATATTTTTGTACTTTATGATAACAAAGAATAAACATAATGATTGAAAACTAATTTAGAAATAATTCTATACAGTCAAGACCAGGTCTTGTGATAAGTTTGTTCAAAGTTCTTCTAATATAACTCTATTTAACATAAAACAAAGTCTGAGGTGGGGTACAGTTTGATCACCTTTGAGGTATTATCCCAAGTGTTGTTTTGTCCAAGTTTGAAGATAATCCATTTATTAATAACAATGTCATAGAAAAATTTAAGCAAAAAATAATAATATGACCTTTAAGTTCAAGATCATTTATGAATCAAGGTCAAATTCAGTCTGGTCTACTTGTGTGTTTTGTCCAAAGGATTGTTGTGTCCAAGTATGAAGATGGTCCATTCATTAATAGCAAAGTAATAGGCAATTAAAACTGTTTAAAGTTTTCATTTTAATGTACATGTGACCCCTGGGGCAGGGTCTTTATTGACCTTGTGGTTTCTGACAATAAGTTTTTACTATTGGTTGTCATGGCAACCAGTGTTAAAAATAAGTTGTATCTGATCAGACCTAACAAATTCATACATCATAAGTTTATTTTTTCCTGAACAACTTGCACTCTAAGGACTTTAAACACTTCATACACAAAAAGCTTAAACTAAGCAAATTTATCACAATTCAAATTCATTTTAGATACACACTATCCAGTCATTTAAGTTTGTATATTATACATTTGTAAATTAAATATAATGTATTTTCCCTTACACTCTGATGTCAATCCATTCTTTGCCAACTATCTGGAACGTGAAGGGTTGGTAATCTTCATCATCAGACCACTGCCCGAAATTTGATGCACTTGTCACGAAGTACTTTGACTGAAATATTTTTAAACTAACTAGTATACGAGAATTTTTTTAGAAATATAATATTGTACCCTGGTGGTACTTGATCCAGAATGCAATTCTATTATTTTTATTAACTGCTAAATTCTTCCTCTCATATTATCAGAGCAATGTTAATTGCTATTTGAAACACTTGTACACAATAATTTTAGCACCTCAGATTCAAGAGAAATTTTAAGAAAAATCATATAAGCTTGAAGGAAACATTCATGATTGTTCATTGAAGTAATTTTAAACATGATCACTTTTGTTTTTCTAACATAAAGTTTAATTTCAATTTACAATCATCAATGTAAACATTGAAAATTTGAACACTTCTCACCATGTCTTGAACTGATCCCTGCATAAGTGAATCTTTGACCCACTTCTTGCTCAAAATTTTAACCCTCAGCCCTAGTAAGCTTTGGAACAGCTTCAAACTTGTGTATGTTGTGCTGCCATATTCCGCTGAAAAAAATAAATACATATTTAATTCAAAAGGGCCATATTCATATCTAGTCTAAAAAGTTAAACACAAAATGAGGACAGTGTAAACCTTATACTAAAGGCAGTATTACCATCAAATAAGGACATGAATACAAGTAGTTAACGACTTCTACATGAAAGTAACATATTTATACATATGAATGAATATGTAATCCTTTATAAAAACTAGGCCAATGTAGCATTCATTTTTTGTTGATTAAAAGACAGTTCTGGCTAAATTCATAAATGTTTCAACTTACTTGCAGGCACAATCAGGATGTCAGTATCTTCAATTTGTTCTGTCAACTTGAAACCGTCAAATAGTTTGAAGAATCCCTATTTAACATAGAAGTGTTTTACTTATAAGAGTTTATCATGACATCACAATGTAAAATTCTATTGCACTGAACAAAATTAAATTTTGTAGTCTGCACACATGTATTTCCGGTAAAGTGGAATGAAACAGCATTTTAACAGTTTCATTTCAATCATACCTTGCACTAGCCCTTTGTTTACATTTTGAATCAGAAACACCGTATATTTACATCTATATATATATAGTGTTATTATGAAGTGTTGCAAGCTGAATAACGATCAGGAGCCCTATTCCTAAATTTAGTACACCGAGGACAGAGTGTAACTTCTACTGAGGACTGTGTAATGTGCAAATGGGGACATGTAGATACTTGAGTAAGAATATTATATGTGTCGCAATTTAACTTCTCTGAACAAATTCAACCAAAATTGGAAGGCAAAAAATGTTGCCAATGCTGACAAGAGTGCCAACTATATATACCCTAACTAACTAACTAACACTTGACTAGTAAGTCACACAAAAATCTGGCTAAAACATTTACATATTTCATAAATTTGAAAATCAAGTAAACATACTGTTGTGCATTTACTATCTTTATCAACGGCTGTCAAATTGCCATTGGGATCATGTTCCCTTTTATTATCGAGTTCAACAGCTGCTTCATCACCACTTATGTCATGTTCCCCTTTCTCATCTGGATCAACAACTGCTCCATCACCACTAATGCCAGGGTCCCCTTTATCATCTAGATCAACAACTGCTTCTTCACCACTAATGTCATGTTCCCCTTTCTCATCTAGATCAATAGCTGATTCATCACCACTAATGTCATGTTCCCATTTCTCATCTGGATCAACAACTGCTCCATCACCACTAATGCCAGGGTCACCTTTATCATCTAGATCAACAACTGCTTCTTCACCACTATTGTCATGTTCCCCTTTCTCATCTGGATCAATAGCTGATTCATCACCACTAATGCCATGTTCCCCTTTCTCATCTTGATCAATAGCTGCTTCATCAACACTAATATCATGTTCCCCTTTCTCATCTGGATCAACAACTGCTTCATCACCACTAATGTCATGTTCCTCTTTCTCATCTAGATCAATAGCTGATTCATCACCACTCATATCAGGTTCTTCTCTTTCATCCAGATCAACAGCTGCTTTATCACCACTACTGTCATGTTCCCCTTTCTCATCTAGATCAAAAGCTATTTCATTACCAATAATGTCAGGTCCCCCTTGACCATCTAGATCAACAACTGCTTCATTAGAACTTATGTCAGAGAACTCATCTAGATCAACAGCTGATTCATCACCACTCCTATCAGGTTCTTCTTTCCCATCCAGATCAACAGCTGCTTCATCACCACTTATGTCCGGTTCCCCTTTCTCATCTAGATCAATAGCTGCTTCATCACCGCTAATGTCATGTTCCCCAGTCTCATCTGGATCAACATTTGCTTCATCACCGCTAATGTCATGTTCCCCTTTCTCATCTGGATCAACATTTGCTTCATCACCACTTATGTCATGTTCCCCTTTCTCATCTGGATCAATAGCTAATTCATCACCACTAATGTCATGTTCCCCTTTCTCATCTGGATCAATAGCTGATTCATCACCACTAATGTCATGTTCCCCTTTCTCATCTGGATCAGTAGCTGATTCATCACCACTAATGTCATGTTCCCCTTTCTCATCTGGATCAGTAGCTGATTCATCACCACTAATGTCATGTTCCCCTTTCTCATCTGGATCAACAACTACTTCATCACCACTAATGTCATTTTCCCCTTTCTCATCTGGATCAATAGCTGATTCATCACCACTAATGTTATGTTCCCCTTTCTCATCTAGATCAACAGCTACTTCATCACCACTAATGTCAGGTTTCCTTTGATTATTTAAATCCACAGCTGCCCCTTTACTACATATGCCAAGTTCCCCATTATCATGTAGATAAGTGACTGCCTCACCGCTGCTAAGGTCTGGTTCTCCTCTATTAGCTGGATCAGTGGTTGCATGGTCATCTACGTTTACAGGATCGGCAAGGTCATTTAAATCAGCAGTAGCTTCATGGTCATTCCCAACTAAGTTAACAACAAAATATTAATCAATCTAAATGACATCAAAAATGCCAGTGCTTAATGAGATCTATATTCTTAATATGGAGACATGAAAAGTAATGATGGTCTTAATTAACAGAATGTCCAATGATCATGTACACATTCTCAACCCTGCACTCCATCTTTTGTACTTGAATACTTAAGCAATGACCAGGTAGAACTAGATGGTTATTTTTGTCACAAAAACAAATGTCTCCCAAATGGCAGTTTGTCAATGATTGTAATACTGAGACAGGATATTAAAATAAAATAATTGTGGAGAAGAAGTGAAGATAAATAATTAAATTCCATTGTTGAGTGGGGAATGTGTCTGTTACATCTCATCACAGTTGCTGAACACTTCGTTCAGACACGAAATACAGTCACATGACTTTTGATCTCTAATTGTGACCTTGACCTTGAACAAAGGTGGTCGTTACACGTATGCGCTCTGCACATCGTCTCAATATGGTGAACATTTGTGGTGAGTTATTCTAAAATCCTTCAAGGGGTACAAGAGATATGGAGCGGACACAAAATATAGTCACATCACCTTTGATACAGTACACGCAATCTAATTGTCATTATCATCTTAGTAACAAATAAAGCTACCACTTTCTTGTAATAATCTCATTAAAATATATACACAACTTTAACCTGTACTTATATCTAGTGAGTTAATTGCTATATTTAATGTTTTTCCAAGATGATAAAGGGTAAAGCCTTCTCTATTAAGCTTCCAATTAAAATATGTTACAAACGAGAAATTGACCAACGGTCACTGTGACCTTGACCTTTGAACTACTGACCCCAAAAACAATAGGGATCATCTGCTCAATAAGACCATTCATCCTATGAAGTTTGAGAGCTGTAGGTCAAAAGGAACTCTAGTTATCGTCCGGAAACGAAGAATGGACGGACGGACTGACGGACTCCCCCAGTTTGAGGGTTGTAGGTCAAAAGGAACTCTAGTTATCATCCGGAAATGAGAAATTGACCAACGGTCACTGTGACCTTGACCTTTGACCTACTGACCCCAAAAACAATAGGGATCATCTGCTCTATAAGACCAATCATCCTATGAAGTTTGAGGTCTGTAGGTCTAAAGGAACTCTAGTTATCATCCGGAAACGAGAAATTGACCAACGGTCAGTGTGACCTTGACCTTTGACCTACTGACCCCAAAAACAATAGGGATCATCAGCTCTATAAGACCAATCATCCTATGAAGTTTGAGGGCTGTAGGTCAAAAGGAACTCTAGTTATCATCCGGAAACGAGAAATTGACCAACGGTCACTGTGACCTTGACCTTTGAACTACTGACCCCAAAAACAATAGGGATCATCTGCTCAATAAGACCATTCATCCTATGAAGTTTGAGAGCTGTAGGTCAAAAGGAACTCTAGTTATCGTCCGGAAACGAAGAATGGACGGACGGACTGACGGACTGACGGACGGACGGACTGACGGACAGGGCAAAAACAATATGTCTCCCCCGAGGTGGGGGAGACATAAATATTATGGAATAAGTTTAAAAACAAGAGTGCTCTGATGTCCCTGGGTCACTCACCTGAGAAAGAGGCTTTAGCCCCAGGGTGAGGCCAATTTTGACCCCACGGGCATAATTTCCATTACTGTAATAGAAGACCTGTAGATGATGCTAGATATCAAATATAGAAGTTCTGGGCCTTGTGGGTTCTGACAAAAATTTAAAAGGTTTCCATATATTACAAGTCGCTGTAAAATTGGTAACCCCAAGGCGGGGTCAATTTTGACTCCAGGTACATTATTTACACAACTTTGATAAAGGACCACCAGATGATGCTATATACCAAGTATGATGGCTCTGGGCCTTGTGGTTTAATAGAAAAAGTTTGATGAACATTGAACAGGGTGGAAAATATTGAACCCAGGACGTAAGATTGAGGACCTACATGAACATAATGCTACCTACCACATATGAAAGATCTGGGCATTATTGTTTCAAACAAATAGGTTTTACAAAAAATAACTCTGATTTATTACATTTTTGACTACAAAACTCTGTTTTGAAGATCATGTTAGGATGGTAGAATGACCACTTGGGGGTGGGTCGCATCCTGTTTAAAAGCATACTTTTTAAAATAAAGTTTCTTATTTCACTTCAAATTGGTGGAGATACACATATGGCTTTTGTAAAATGTTTGTTTTACAGCAATTGTCCACCACTTTGTGGGAGTCCTCATAAATGTCTATATAAATGTCTCATAAAACGGTATTATGGTATCATGAAAAATATGTCAAGTTAAAATTAAGTTTTAAACATGACTAAAATAGTAGGAACATGTAACAGTTTTAAACAGCTTGTTTAAGAATGAACATAATGAAATGGAGAATAACAGTTGGCAAAACAAGAATCTGTTCAACTTCAAATAAGAAAGAAGTGCTCAAAACATAAAATTGTTGATAATTTTAAAGACATACTATGCTTATCCTTGAGTTAAATATTTGAATCACAGAAATTAATTGAATCCATTAAATCTTTAGTGAATATGTCTTATTTGAATAAAAGAATGGATTAACTATGCATGGGAAGCTGCTTTCCCTATAACAGGTTAAGTAAAGTGGGTCCTTTCTTAAAAAAAAAGTGCCAGTTTTTTTTTAATGACTCAATAATTATATTCATATTGTGACCACCTATAGTGTGTAGAATTTTAAACATTACATATCAACTTTGTGTGAAGTCTATTTTGTATTTACGAAGATACTGTTTAGCAAAATATTTTCTAATATAAAATTTGGGCATAGTATATCTTTAAGTTATGTTTAAACTTTTAACATTTAATGGAATTAAAGATGCATTACAACTAAAAAAATCAGATAATTGCTGATTTGCACATTTTTGTTCTAACATGTAGAGATGAACCTAAAATGATGGAAACTGGCTATTTGGAGTTATTTTGCTTGAATCCGTTATATATGCCTAGTTTTGATCCAGTTGTTAATTTCATATAGAAATAATTTTCATATAGAAATAATAAAAGTCTGGCCACACTTTCATTCATTCTGCATAATATCACACTGAGTAATTCAAAATACTCTAAACTAGAAATGTATCCATACGATATGGATGCCCCAACTCACCCATGGCCAAGTCAAGAGCAATAACTCTTCCAATAGAATACCAAACCAACCCAGGTTCAAAACAACTCATTATAGCCAACACTTCTATGAAGTGTAGGTCAAATAATTTAGGAGCTCTGAGCAACACAAGTTGGAAATTGTTAATTTTGACTCAGTCAAGGGCAATTACACTGAAAATACCAAACTGATCCACAGGAAAAGACCCATGTGCACAGCAACTAATGATGGCCAAAACTTCTATGAAGTTTCATCACTGTAGGCAAATACTTTAAAAGCTCTGCATGACACAACATATAGGGACCGAAAGGTAGACAAAGACAAATTTTAATGCCCCCCCTCTGAGTGGGGGCATAAAAATACTAGAAATTCAACATCATTTTTTGAGTTTCCTATTACTTTAGGTACAAATCTGTGTGTTAGAACAGAAAATACATGTAGCTACTGAATGAAAAATCTGACTTTTAAGTTCTTAAGCATATATAAACTATAAAGATATACATGACTGTACTATGCTCATCTTCCAGAAAAATAATTTCATCGCAAAAATTATTGAAATCTATTAAACTCTTACAGAATATGTCTAATTTGGACAAAAGAATATACAAAGAAGGTATGGGAAGCTGCATTCTCTATTACAGGTCAAGTAAAGTTGGTCCTTTCTTAAAAAAACTGCCAGTTTTTTAATGACACTATATATTCGTATGGCTAACTCCTGTAGTGTGTAGAGTTTAAAACATAACATAGCTACTTTGTGAAAAGTCGAAACATGTTGATTTTATATTTACAAAGAGACAGTGTAGCAATTTTCAATATTTTCAAATATCAAATTTGAGCATAGTATATCTTAAATAATATCTAGCAAGAATCTCAATTTTGAAAGACAACTTTTGTACTTATCAATAATAACTTAAATGCAACAGTAAATAACTTAAGACATGTACCAGTTAAACCATTGTCCTGAAATTGTGTTCAACAAAAAAGAATGACAAAAAGATAAATGGCATTTTCCTAATACAGTTATTAATCATTGCTAACTATCTTGTCGCTTTATTTTATCATGCTAATGAGCTCTTACAATAACAAGAGCTGTCACATGACAGCACGCTCGACTATTCGAAAGCTTGTTGGTAAAATGGGGTTTTTGTCTAAGAACAGGAGTATTGTGTAATTGTCTATAAGAATTAAGGTCAAAGATATGAAACTTGTTCAAAGACCTTTGTAAATGTACATTGCATTCAAGGCCTTACTCTGGATTCTGCAAGCCAACTGGAGGGAGGATGGGGGGGGATAATTTCAAAGAAATACATGACCTTGTATATTTGATCATGAATAATTTTGTAACTTTTCAAAATTGATATGTATAGAATTAAAAAAGCATGCTGCATAATTATTCTATGACATTTCAAAAGAAAGCCATTTTGAGTATTTCCATTTTAGTCTGGAAAAACTGTAACAAAATTCTAAGTTAAAAAGGGCATAAATATGTCAAAAATCAAAAACATTGGTGAAGATGTTGACAGTAAATACGTTCGATAGTATTCTATCTTTAACAAAACATTCAAAGTTAAAAAGGGACACAAATCTATCAAAAATCAAAACAGAGTTATGGGGATTGTTTCCTCAGGTGTAGATGTTGATGGTAAACATATATTTTGAGAGTTTCAAGTCAATACCTTATATAGTATTCAAGATATTTGAATTTACAAAAAAAAATACCAAAACTTCTAAGTTAAAAAGGGGCATAAATCTGTCAAAAATCAAACAGAGTTATGGAAATTGTTTCCTTAGGTGTATATGTTGATGGTAGACACATACTTTGAGTTTCAAGTCAATACCTTTGATAGTATTCAAGATATTTGAATTTAAAAAAAACTTTAACCAAAAATTCTAAGTTAAAAAGGGGCATCAATCTGTCAAAAATCAAAACAGAGTTATGGGGATTGTTTCCTCAGGTGTAGATGTTGATGGTAGACACATACTTTGAGTTTCAAGTCAATACCTTTGATAGTATTCAAGATATTTGAATTTATAAAAAACTTTAACCAAAAATTCTAAGTTAAGAAGGGGCATAAATCTGTCAAAAATCAAAACAGAGTTATGGGGATTGTTTCCTCAGGTGAAGATGTTGATGGTAAACATATAGTTTGAGTTTCAAGTCAATACCTTTGATAGTATTCAAGATATTTGACTTTATGAAAAACTTTAACCAACGCAGACGCCGACGCCGGGGCGAGTGCAATAGTCTCCTTATTCTTCGAATAGTCGAGCTAAAAACGAAAACATGGCTGGTCATGTGACTCATGTCACATTCCCAGTACATGTCCCCTTTAAAGTTTCACATACAAAATGTATATTTATTTCAGACTCACTGTGATAATCTCTACTCAGTCTACTGACACAACAATAATTCAACAGAATAAATTTGATGAATAGACAGACATTTTAAGATGTGACATACCAAACATACAATGCTTCTAAATCTTATAAAGCCTATACTTTAAGTGATGAAGATGTATCAAATCATTCTGGAAATAATGTATGTAATCACCTTTTCCCAGGGTAGTTCGGCAATCCCATAGTCGTTTTTTTTTTTCTAAAGAAAACCTATGACATGCCCAGACATGTTCCAACCTAATATATTTAGCTCATCCTAATAACTATTAGCTAAGGTGAGTAAAAATAATGTCACAAAATGTGAGGGATAGTGCCAATGACTGAATGAACCTGTGTGAACCACTTGTATCAGAAACTCAATATTTTGCACTTTTTTCTTTATGGTTGCCATGGCAACAGGAACTCTATGTAGAATGTAATTTAAGCATTAAATAATAACATGTTGAAGACATATTTGCCAAGAATCAACAATGTTGAAGTACACTGAGGACAGTGCTTAACTTCTACTGAGGACTGTGTAATGTGCAAATGGGGACATTAGATAAATGTAAAATGAACTAGAGATTGTTTTTCACAAAAAAACTTGTCTCCCCCCTTATGACCTTGACCTTTGAGTTAGTGACCCCAAATTATAACGAGAAATTGACCAACGGTCACTGTGACCTTGACCTTTGAACTACTGACCCCAAAAACAATAGGGATCATCTGCTCAATAAGACCAATCATCCTATGAAGTTTGAGGTCTGTAGGTCTAAAGGAACTCTAGTTATCATCCGGAAACGAGAAATTGACAAACGGTCAGTATGACCTTGACCTTTGACCTACTGACCCCAAAAACAATAGGGATCATCAGCTCTATAAGACCAATCATCCTATGAAGTTTGAGGGCTGTAGGTCAAAAGGAACTCTAGTTATCATCCGGAAACGAGAAATTGACCAACGGTCACTGTGACCTTGACCTTTGAACTACTGACCCCAAAAACAATAGGGATCATCTGCTCAATAAGACCATTCATCCTATGAAGTTTGAGAGCTGTAGGTCAAAAGGAACTCTAGTTATCGTCCGGAAACGAGAAATTGACCAACGGTCAGTGTGACCTTGACCTTTGACCTACTGACCCCAAAAACAATAGGGATCATCAGCTCTATAAGACCAATCATCCTATGAAGTTTGAGGGCTGTAGGTCAAAAGGAACTCTAGTTATCATCCGGAAACGAGAAATTGACCAACGGTCACTGTGACCTTGACCTTTGAACTACTGACCCCAAAAACAATAGGGATCATCTGCTCAATAAGACCATTCATCCTATGAAGTTTGAGAGCTGTAGGTCAAAAGGAACTCTAGTTATCGTCCGGAAACGAAGAATGGACGGACGGACTGACGGACTGACGGACGGACGGACTGACGGACAGGGCAAAAACAATATGTCTCCCCCCGAGGTGGGGGAGACATAATTAACCACACTTTCACATACCTAAGGCTAAACAAAAGCAAATTTCCATCAATTTGCTTCATGACAGCATTTCTTTCTTTTTTATTCCCATGATTTACCAGTCGCCCAAGCCGACCTGTCTCTTTTGTAGCATCCACACTGTAAAAAAAAATTCTTAGCCTTGAATGATTTTCAGAACATTTGCAGTGAGTGACGTCAAAATAAAATCCATATTCAGTGACTGTAATAATTTATAAATACTAGTTTATGGAAATAAAAGCAGTGCCCTTGCCTGTTATCCAAACAAGTGGACCAAAGTGGTAATCAGTTAGTATAACGCAACATTTTTTTGTATTGAATATTGTCAGATAAAGACTATGAACCTCAATTAAATATAACTAGAGCTATCACTAAATGTGATTAATACCCCCAAAAGACTGCTTTATAAACTGAGGAAGTTTGTAGTAACAGAATACCTTGCAAACAAACTAAAGAGAGATATTGTTCTTGGCAATAACTCTGTAATTTTTCAAGATAAAGTCATGGTTCTTGTACACTGCACTTTCTCTCAATGTACTTGACCATTGTATGAAGTCGTATTAAATTCCAACTAGTAGTTATCGAATTATGCTCCGGACAAGTAAAAGTAACAAAGGGCAATAACTCTGTAATGAGTAAAGATAGAGTTACTGTTCTTTTGCACTGCACTTCCTCTCATTGTGCTTGACTATTGTATGAAGTTGTATTGAATTCCAACCAGTAGTTTTCGAATAATGCTCCGGACAAGGAAAAGGAACAAAGGGCAATAACTCTGTAATTAGTCAAGATGGAGTTATGGTTCTTGTGCACTGCACTTCCTCTCATTGTGCTAGACCATTGTATGAAGTTGTATTGAATTCCAACTAGTAGTTTACAAATTATGCTCTGGACAAGGAAAAGTAACAAAGGGCAATAACTCTGTAATGAGTCAAGATGGAGTTATGGTTCTTGTGCACTGCACTTCCTCTCATTGTGTTTGACCATTGTATGAAGTTGTATTGAATTCCAACCAGTAGTTTACGAATTATGCTCCGGACAAGGAAAAGTAACAAAGGGCAATAACTCTGTAATTAGTCAAGATAGAGTCATGGTTCTTGTGCACTGCACTTTCTCTGGTTGTGCTTGATCATTGTATGAAATTGTATTAAATTCTAACTAGTAGTTTTCAAGTTATGCTCGGACAAGGAAAAGTAACAAAGGGCAATAACTCAGTAAATACTCAAGATAGAGTTATGGTTCTTGTACACTGCACTTCCTCTGATTGTGCTTGATCATTGTATGAAATTGTATTGAATTCCAACTAGTACTTTTCAAGTTATGCTCCGGACAAGGAAAGGTAACAAAGGGCAATAACTCTGTAATTAGTCAAGATGGAGTTATGGTTCTTGTGCACTGCACTTCCTCTCAATGTGTTTGACCATTGTATGAAGTAATATTGAATTCCAACTAGTAGTTTTCAAGTTATGCTCCGGACAAGGAAAATGCAACAGACCGCCCGACCAACCGACCGACCGACCGACCAACCACTGGGTGACTCCTATATACCCCCCTAAACTTCGTTTTGGGGGTATAACAAGCTTACTCTTTGAACTTACCAAAACTCTTTTTTGCCCTATTTTAAAGAAAAACCTAAAGCCAGAGCTGCCTTCAGCTTCTCTTTTTTCACCCTCATCAGCAGAAACTACTTCTCCATCATAATGAAGAAGAAAGTCACCTTTACTTCTTGATATTGTTGTAATAATTCCTCTTCCTGAAATAGATAAATGTTCTTTTTGCCCATGCATGAGAAAGAAAATTTATAATTATAATTTGCTTGTTTAAATGCTTTTCTTTTTTTATGTTTGTTTTTGTGATAATTTAAACACTTTTAGAACTGATAAAAATATGTGTATTTTTAAAGCTGCACGCCTCCAGATGAGTCAAAATATTTCAAGAAATTCAATCTTTAGAAAAATGTATTAAGATCTTAAGTAAAATGATTCAATATCTAATTAATTATTTGCATGTTATGAGCAATTAATGACTGACTTTGCAGTATCAATCACTATAATTCTACTGCGTTACTAGCTCAAGTAAGAGGTATTTATCTATATTTTGACCTCTTTTTGGTACTTTGCGTGGATCGTAAGTGCCGTTTGCAATGTGTAAATTACTTTCTTTGTTCACTTCACAATATTTAACCTTTAAATACATTTTCAAAATTTTCATGAAAATAAGCATGAATCTGGAGGCATGCAGCTTTAACATCACACCATTTCTTGACCATATTGTAATCTGTTGTGTTTTTTGGATGTTTGTGGATTTTTATGACTGCATAGATAATTTTCATATTCATTTCTTACTTGCTGTATTTTCAAGAATATTATAGCTTCTGTAAACAAATGGAATAGGACCTAAAAGAGCAATTAATACTCTGTCTAAAAGTAAAAATATCTTTCCTAAAGAAATTTAATAAAAATTAGCAATTTACCTAATGATATTGTGCAATAGGTACATGTATCTGATTTTCATGACCATAATCCATTGCTAAACTTAACTTGAAAATTACTGATTATTGATCAGCCCAGTTTATCAGTTTTACTGCAGTGATTGTGACAGGATATAAGCGATGAAATCATAATTTGTAAAAGAGTGTCTACTCCTTTTGAAAGAGAGCCCTGCTTCAATCAATATTTGATCATACACTTCCAGGGAATTAGATTTTAAATTATTTGAACCTACATACATGTCTTTGCAAATTTTGATAACATAGTTCCAGGAGCCAGGGCTTCCATTAATGGAAGTTTTGGAGTTGTTTCCTCATTTATTTGGCTTGTGACTTCCTAGGCTTTAGCTTAGCCCTAAACAGCTAAAGCATGTACACAGATTTTCAAGCTGAACAGAAGTATCATAATTAAGTCTAAACGGACATCAACAATTTTCAAGCCTGAACAATGACAAAATAACACAGACCAAATAACATCCTTCGGCTTCATATATAAAATTTAAAATAAAAAAGTATGACCGGTATTCAGGAAAATGTATATGACTTTACAGTGATTTGTTTTCCTGTATTTTACAGCTGAATAAAGGCTGTTTCCCCTAGCCCAAAATAGGTATATTTTCCCCTCATGTGCACATTCTTCACCAGAACCACGACTTAACAGCAGCTGACTTATATATCAGCTAGAAGACAGAAAGCTGTCCCTATAGATAGCCTCTGCCATGTACCATGCATATCAAATTGAAAATTTTATAAAATGTGTTCCCAGTTGTTGGAATTTGATTTTCTGATTTATCGGGCTATATTTTCCCCTTCAGAAAGCCACAGGTTGTTTTGAAATTGAAAAAAATATCACTGCTTCATCAGTTTATAAGGCAGAAACACTGAAACAGACAGTAGAAATTCATGTAGATCTAGGTTTCAAGCAAGTAAGTCACAAACCTGAATTGCATCATATCAAATCTTTGACGGCGATATAATAAAGTAGGCAGATTTAAACTTTTAAGTCTTTCAACTGTATGGGAACATAATTATTCCATCAATTTTATTGCCTACCTTTAATGGGACATTGGATGATTTCAAACCCTGGTTGATCTTCGTTTTCTTTTAACCAATTCCTAGCACTCGATAACGGAGATTTTCTTTGGATGCGTCTCATGCCGTCCTTTCAAGCTTCATAAACAGTGTAAAAGCATTCAAAATGGCGAACGAATGTGGACATTACACTTGACACTGTTTGTCGTATTCCGGTACATTCCGGACGGGCGTCTAAGGATGATCCCCACTGTTCAAAAATGCCTTAACGGCTACCATAGATTAAAATTATTTTTAGGTCTTTTAAAGTTAAAAAGTGACATTATAATATAAATAATTATATTGCAAAGTAAGTATTAAAATGCTATTTTAAATGTTTAACAGTTTTAAATTGTTTCAATATATTTAAAATATCTTTTGTGCTCTGTACCACGTAGCTATATTACAACCTCTTCATTGTATATCTCGGTCTGTACAAATATTGAAATTGTGATAATTACACGATATAGATTCTAAAATGATTTACCAATATATATTTTAATGTAAAACTTTTATTTTTCGTCATGGAATAAAAAGTGGATGTGTATATTTTGATATAATGACTGTCACGTTAGCCTGCACTACAATAATGATGTAACGGACTAAGAATAAGAATGATCGTCACATGATAAAATTTAAGTTACATTTGAAGAGTTTGAATGTTGTTTTGTACTGAAAGACATGCTAAACAGCAGTTGTCATATGGCGACGAGAGTATATAACTCGGTGGGTTTTTTTTTGTAGTACTTAGGAAACACATAATACATGTATACATGCATGTACATAGCGATGTATAATAGCATTAATATGCGTCACATAATGCAGTCAGTTTGTACATATAAGTGATCTAGGAAAGAATCGAGAAATTTTCGGTCATAATCATGTTGTATAATACTATAAAGAAATTTAAAAATTATTTCAGTATGATTGGGTTCAATCTAACGACCACTATCAAATATATTTTCAGACGCCTTTGTGAGATTCCATATTGAACAAGGAATAGAGTGTAGAATTTCAACAAATGTTATCATTATCTTTTAAGAAAACATGAATGCATATACATCTATTATGATCTATATACCATGCCTGAAGACTGCTTAGCGACCGTTCTTACTTCAATGCACGTACGCACACACACCGTCACTGAACACTGAACACGATAATGAAGAAAGCACAAGTATAGAGATGATCTTTAAAATTTCAAAATGATCTATTTATTTTACAGCTTATATGACCATACTAATCAATATTTATTAGTTTGACCGTACTTGAAAATGTATATAGTATAAGGTTGTGTCTTAACCTAGTACATATGTGTGATAGTGGTGAGTATTACGTGTTAATTACTTGGAACTGTATACATATCCAGCTCGCCTTATTTATGTGACTGTTTGCGCGAATTCGACACAGATTTTTGTGGCTTCTCCTAGCATGAATAATATCTACAAAATGTATACACTTCAACGTCAGATTACTGTTCTCATGTAGTTTGTGCAAAGATCATATACTAATATGGCATTTATGTAAACACTATGATGAGAATGTTGTCCCGTTAGCAATAGATGATGATAGAGTGGTGGGTCGGAGTACAATTTCAAACTGCACCTATAGTCAGTATCTACATACTATTCAGATATATCTATCTTGTGTAAATCAAATAATTTACTAGAACAGAAATTATAATAGGAATTACTTTTGCTACTTTTCAATATCTGTTATTTTATTATGAATGAACATCAGCTTCAATTGATGTTACATGTATACATACAACTATATATTTATCGCATATCTGATTACATGCCTGTTTTGCATCCTTGTGGGCTTTTCAGTCTTTTTTTAAATAAAATGTTTCTTCTTCTTCTTCATTTTCTTCTTCTTCTTTTTCTTCTTCTACTACTACTACTACTACTATACACTGCGTTCTACATCTAACGCTACACGTATATATTTCGCAATAAATTCAGTAGTAATGCACTGATCTCGTTCAAATTTGGAGTGAAAGTAATTCAACTTATGTGTCACATTTCTGTCGAAAATCATTGTAATCGATTTATAACAACAAAATATAATAGCATTAATATAAAATCTAAAGCCCCAAATTGTTTTGACGCCACGAAAATGTAAAGTCAATCAATCGCAATCAATTCAACATTCGAAATGATGTTAACTTTATTCTTGTTAAACCACCGTAAAGACAGTATTACATTTTGAAGTGTTCACAACATTTATCTTATTACTTTTGTACTTTATCTCAATTTGACAATGTAACAAAACTAGAGAATGAATAGAATTATTGTAAAAAAACCCAAAAAACAAACAAACTGAAAAGTAAACTGCAGACAGTCCACGTGAACATTTGTCTATATTTTATTTGATAAATAAAATTAAATAATTGAAAAAAGAAAAGAAAAAAAAACATGAGGATTGCTCGGCCGCGCCTTTTGTTTCTCATTTTAACTATACCAGCTTCTTTGTTGGAATTTTTATATTTTTTATTTTTTTTTAAATATTGTATTCCTCGTAGAATGTTACAAAATTACCAAAAATCGATAATTTTCTCTCATTCTCTTATCATACACGGTTAGATCAAATAAAAATTAGAAAAATTTCATTCATATTTATATTGTCTTTTAAAGTTGACAAACAAGTAAGTCAGAGAAAGAGTGGGTATCTTTAATTTCATAAGGTAATGCATTCCATATTTCTGTTCATGTATGCGGAAGTGTTTAGTGATTTTTTAATAGATATATTTATAATTAACATGATACATTTGCAGTATAAGCGTACGGATATCTTGGATTATAAATAATACAGAACTATTTGCTGAAATGTCATTATAAAAATTTCAAAACAATACACTTCAACATCTATATAAACGTTTTTTAAATATATGCTAAACTTTTACATTAAAAGTTGGCGTGATTTTCTATATTAAATTTCTTTAAAGAGTTTAATTATTTTTATACACCACTTCAAAAGTTAAAATTCTATTTTAAAAACAAGTTTTGAATCTTTTAATGGACTAGGATCTTTCTACTTTGCAGAGATACAGAAACAGCCATTTTAGTTTATAAAGTGATTTAATGCATTGATTATCACCAAATACATAACTTAAATTTTGTCTATTTTCAATTTGTAACTGTTCGCTATTTTTCCTATAGAGTACATGTCACGAAAAAAGAAGAATCATCCACAGCAATCAATCTATAAGACTTAGAGACTAAACAATCTTCATAGACATATCATGTCTGTAAATTTGAAAGAGCATCACCCCAACTGTCGAGTCCAGATTAACGACACATTCAGGTTTTCAAGAAAAAAAAACACCAAAAAAACAAAAAAACAAAAACAAATTGAGTGTTTGAGTTATAAAAGTAGTTGTAAGTAAACACAAAATGAGAAATATGAGTAATACATACCACTTGATATCATTGAGGCTTACAATATTCAATATGAATTTGATATGACAAATTATTGATAACTAATATACTGTAAACAAGACATCTGAGGACTTTTAGATATGGTAAGAACAGAGACGAGTGAGGACACAGTTGTCAATATTAAATTGCAATAGCTAATATATACGTAAAACGTATTGTATTTTGTCAAATGTTGTTCTACAACATCAAATATAGTATTTCTAGGAGATTTTTAATCTAACAGCGAAAGTAAAATGATGTACGAAGCACATTTCGGAATTTGGCGCCATTTTATTGATATGATAAGAATGACGTCATATGCGCATGCGCAGTATCATTGAGTGTGAAATTGTAATGCGCAGAAAATGATGAAAATTTAAACAATGATACACACGTCAAAAAGTGCTAGGAATTTGACGGCAAATGAGACATTTTGATTTTACAACTTTAAAACATGTTTTATAGAAAAATATGTATTTTAAAGAATATTTACATTGTAACCAAGTGAGGACGTCCTCATTATACCGACAAGTCCTCAGTCGTTGCTGTTCTTACTAATGAATGTCCTCATTGTCCAGTGCATACCAAACCACACAC
>JAFMSR010000223.1:0-69400 GCA_022818135.1 Saxidomus purpurata | reverse complement strand
GCACACGAGTCATCACAGTAAACTACAAAGTAGTACTTAGAATAACCAATCAAGAGATACAAATAGGTTAGTCCCTGGTTATGGGATGAGCGTTTGTTCTTTGCCAACATTGGCAATATGATGTAAGGTTATTTGTCCACTGTGTGCAAAAAAAAAAAGAGTACGGGGTGCCGTTTTACTATTTCTAGACATTTGTTTGTATCATGAATTTGAATTTTTAATAAAATAACATTTCTTGATACCAGAAAATTGAATTCTTTATATATTAGAAAATCATTTTTTTGAAAACAAGAAATTCACATCTATTTTTATATCAAAAATTGAATACTTGATAACAAAGATCCATTTTCTGATATCAATAAATATTATTTTTGAAATCATAAAATCAATTAATTTTGTTAATCAATCATTTTGATTTTCTGATATTAAAAGTTGTCACTACTTTTTTGATATCAGAAAATTATTTCCTTTCATCAAGAAGTCGATTTTTTTATATAAAAAATGTTGTTTTTAAATGTTTATTTTTCTATATCAAAAATTGCTTAATATTAGCAAAACGGCGTCCCGTATATAAGAAATAGTTATTGTGAACATATAGCGCTTGGAGACAACTACACAAACAACTCCGTAACCAAGACAGTGTCGGAAGGCAGCGCTGGATAAGCTTTCAGACTCAGAGAATCAACGTCGCATTGCGCTGCAGGAAGCATCTTGATCTACATCTCCAGTTGCAGGTACATGTGACGAACTCAGTGCCGGTGGTGAAGGCGAAAAGCTGTCTTTTTTCTGAGGTCATCATGTAGAATAATATGGAGTGCAATAAGTTGTGTTTCGTTAAAGTGTAGTGTTCACTGATAATCTTTTTACCATATAGTTGTACTACCGGAACGTAATAGTACGGACTTTATCAAGTTCTGGGTATACAGAGTTATGTCCCTATATTGTAAAGACGCCATTTGTAATTGAAAGACGTTAACAAGTTCCCGGAGAAATATTAGGTAATTTGGGTCTAATTTGTTGTAATCTTTTATGTTGGTCTTATATAAAACATGTATTCTATTGATTCAAATTGTTGATTTGGAAAGGTAACGTATGTTTACTGAAAAATCAACCTATTAAAATACTCAAGTCACTTTTCGTAGAGATTATATTGACTTTGTGTCAGAGACTATATTAGAAGGGTATAAAAGCCGTTACTCCCCTAGTAATGGTCAGTCTACTAATAATAATAGTAATACCTACTGAGAAAAACTAGTGTCTGTGGCAATATACCACTATAAACCACGCATATACAAACCCCTGGTGATTACAAAAACAAACATATAACTAATAAATGTCCAAAATAATCACCAGGACAATGACTGGAAAAACGTAGGAAATAGTTACAATCACAATTCATGACTGCTTAAGCAAGAAAACGCAAACTCAATGCCCATACAAAGAGTCATAACTTAACAAAAACAGTGATTGATCTACAACTAGATACCCCAGACATTGCAGAAAATGAATAAAACAGTCATTATTTCCAAAATGGTAACAGTAATCTACTGTCAAAAACTTGCCGGATCCATAAAACCCAACGCGCACCTGTTACAACTCCATCCGGTTCGTGCGCACTAAAAGTCGCAGTAGGTCACCCAAACCAATAAGTAGGTCAGGTCAAGTAGTACATACAGCAATGTTAATCTTAAAAAACATATCTTACTTTCGCTACCATATTTTCGAACCAATAAAGATGTGTAATATAAGATCAAAACTACATTAAGAACAATCTTACTCAGGCACGAAAAACCCAATCACACTATAACTTCGACGGTGTGGAAAGTACTGGTTAGTCAACCAGGATCAGAAATAGTAGTTCACCAACATCTGTTCGAGGACCGAATCGCCGATCATGCAGATCATGATCTTCACTTACTTCTTTTATTATTTATAAGTAAAGATAAAACAGATTAACAGATTAAAAACTGAAATTCCCTTCTGAAACAATTAAAGAGAAGTTTACACCAAATTTTACAAAAAATTATTAAATTTTTATTTTTACGAAATCATGATCTACAGCAATATTCATATAATCACAGACAAATTTTGGCATTTTATCTATTTTATAATACAAAGGAATCAAAAATTACATTAATGACTGTGCTCTTTCAACAGTAGTAGACCGAACTGGCGGCCATTAGCACCCAGCTGATTGGCTAATCATTATTGTCTCTCCTGGCTCCATTGGTTCATTTACTATCCGATTTTTTCTTCTAGCTCCGGTAGCAAAGAACCAACTAGTACAAGTCTCCTTATAATTTTCTATTGTACATTGGTTATTTTATTGATAATTAAAGAAGTAAAGTTAACAAATAGCCTGTTTGATGTTTTATATAATTTCTTTCAATAAGTAAAATCTTGAAACCAAAATGTAAATAATCAGATTAACATTTCAACAATTATTGCATCATTTAGAGTACATTTCATAACAATTGTAAGTAAATACTGCCACTATTTTTATCTATCCATAAATTATTGTTTATTTTTAGTAAAGTGGCTAAATTGTTATTTGTCTTTGTAAGAATTTTTTTTTTTTATAACATATTTGACTACGCGATACATTTTCCAAATTCAATCTCTCTCTCAAAAAAACGTCAAACTTCACGATGTATGTCACAATACATCGCTACGACCGGCTACGACGATGGCGATTTCGTTCCCGTTCCAGAAGAAGGAAGACCTATGTGACAGTGACGACTGCTGTGCGATAGGCAAATCAACGCTGCAACTTCTAGATCTACAGCATCGTCGACGACCATTTTTTGGTCACACCTCTGACAATGTAATGTCAGGCTTGCTGCGGTTGCTGGCTTATTTGGCTTTTAAGGGGTTTTTATATCTTCAAAATTTCAGAGTAGGAAAATAGGTCAAACTCTCATGCATACTTTTAACTTGTTAAATTAAGTAAAAACATCTTTGGGACAGCATTTTATTCTCTCATTCAGGACGATTAAAAATTTTTATCATCACTAAAAGCTAAGCAAAGTAAAAATAGGACAACAATTTATTAAAGGGGATTTTTACGTTACAAAACAAACAAATATACCATCTAGTACCAAAATTCTCTAAAAACTGTTAGGCTACCACGATCCAGACATACAAACTAGGTCAATCACACTTAGATCTTATTGGTCGTCGTGACTGGCCTACTCTTTGGCAACCAATCAAATTCAACCTTTGGCTATACTGGCTGGAAATTGCAGTCAGGTAAATTTCTCCTATTTTTTGGCTTCAAAATTTTGTCTTTTAGGCATGACGGGAGACATGCCGGGGTCTCATCCCAATATTAAGCTAACATACATGCTCTTTGGGACGGACCTTGATAAAATTCTCATCAAATCAAATCAAAAAGTGAGTCAGTCTGTGCCTAGGTCTTGTCGTAGTCACATCGAAGAGAATAATATAATATCTGCGATTTTTGGGCCGTATTTATTTATACAGGATAAATCTCTGCAGAAGCTCAACTTCTTAGAGACTAACTAAAGTAAATAAAGGTGCCTTGGTCCAGATAAGGGATTCGTTTACTTTAACATATAATTTGCAAGTTGACCAAAAGCCATGCTTAACAGTACAGTATAATCTTCGTAGAAGCCCAGCAAGCCCAGCTTCTTGTAAAGAATACTCGAAATAAGTCATAGTGCTTAGGTTGCATATATATATTGTTATAGTGTGATCGACGTATGGCGTATTAGGGAGTTGATCACCTTATCTTATGAGTAGCCCAGCTGCCCTGAGATTGGTGAATTAGTATCAATTCTTGGTTCTGCAAGTTTTGAGCCATAAGAAGAAAAAAGGTGGAGTTTATTTGTTCAGCTGATCCCTTATAGTAAATTTAAATCAAAGTTACTGAAAGTACATTTTTCGTGATTTGCTTTGAATCAAGAGGTAAGAAACCTTAAGGAAAATTTATATATCGACAATTGCTCGGAGATACGTTACAAAAGTAATGAAGTACCTTCGTCAAGTATCAGGTGTAAGGGATGACACTGACTGATGAAATATGTCATTGAACTATAACAGATAAAGAAATAAAAAGATGTCGCTGTTATTTTTACAGTTCTTTGTTCCCAAATGATAAAATATTTGGCGTTGAAATAAACATATTTGAAGACCTCCATATACTTTACACACTCCATTGTATGTTGACGGAATATACATATCGATTTTGAGAAAACCCCGGATAAAATACTAACAGTAGTTCGACATCCATTATTCATATACAGAGTTCACTTAAAGCGAAAATGTCTAATACGAACAAAAGACTGATTATGGGTCGCTTATTTCTGGACGCTTGTCGCGTTACACAAAGGTCGCTAAATGCAATAGCAAAACAGTGTGAAAACGCTCAGTGGGATTCAAAAGCAGTCGCTTAAGACAAAGGTCGCTTAATACACGTGGTCGCATGGACAAGTTTGACTGTATATTAAAATGCCACCACTATAGCGATCCTTTTTAGTATGGGGTGATTTATTACCAACCACAGTAACCTGCAATTTCTAAATTAAAGTCCTGTTTTCTCGAAAGTCAAGTTTCTGTAAAAATTAGAACATCATTTTTTGGAGCTATTTCTATAAAGTCTATGTCAGACAATTTTCTGATAAGTCCATTTACGTTCCATGATAAAATGTCAACGTGCTCCTCGTTACCTCCCTAGGATGCAGCTAATGGCGGTGGCCGTTTATGTACAATTTATCTTTGTCTTTGTCAGCTTTCATAACCTGATGTAAGGATAGGCGTGCTTCACGTCACTCTCTTGGTAGCTAAACACCGACACCATGATCGGTTTCTTGAATTCAACTTTCAGTGGATAAGATACGATACTAATTTTTTCCCGGTCACCGTACTGGTGAAATTTCACAACAAGTGGGCGTGTTTTTTCGCCCTATTTGGATTACCCAGGCGGTGAGCCCGGTCAAATGTCACGGAGTCTGCATCAAGTTCCATGTGCTCTTTTATAAATTGTTTTGCTATTTTTTTCACAGTTTTCGTGTTCAGACATCATTTCTGCAGCATTATAGTTATCAGGCGCTGGTGCAGATACATTTTTCCCGGTATATTATAAAATATAAGGTTCTCTTGCATATTGCGATATTCACCATCAACAAATTTATGTTTTCTAAGAAAACGATTGTCCCTTGCAGGGCCTCACAATATTTTTGCAAATTTCGTATCTGCTTTTTAAATGCTTCTGTGTCATCTGATTGTTTGTCATATTTGTTACTTACAAACGCGTTTGCTACCTCCACTTCTGATACTATGTTTTCAATTTTTGTTATTTGTTTTCCAAGTCACACAATTTTACACTAATGGCATCTACTGTCTTCTCCGAATTTTTGATTTTTGCTACTGATATTTTTCTATACTTTTTATGTCATCTATAATACTAGTAGCCCATGGTGGTGGTTGAGATACATTAGCTGTAGATGATGTATTCATGAACTGTGGACACAGTCCTGGGGGTGACTGCATATAGCTCATCTGTCCCGGAAATGGCTGTTGTGAGTAATTCATACCTGGCCAGCAATACGGCGATTCAAATGTAAAATATCATGGCTGTGAAGTTTGTTTATTTTTTGTGAAGTTTGTTTCTTTTAAAGTTTACTATCAGTGTTATTATAATCGTTACTCACACATTTCCCGTTTTCGTTTGTTTGTGCTGAGCTGCCCAAACCGTTTTTTTTTTTCAGTGTGGTCAAAATGTCCACTATTTGTGTACATGTATTGTCTGGACACAATAGAAATATGTTTTTTCGTTTTTTCTTCTCGGTAGGTTTTTACCTTTTGCTGGTTCACTTTAGCTGGCATTAGAATAAACCTTTTTAATCCTATTCACTTAAAGATTTTGTAAAGAAATCTTAATTTTACATTTTAATCCATAAATATCACGGAGCTTAACATCCCCAGAGGTCACATGATGTGTGAAGATTTTGTTAAGATTATGTATGAGTAGTAGCAACACCTGTCAAAGTATCAATTCGTTTATTGTATGTTCTAACGGATTAAACAATAGCAATTTTCGCACATCAACTGACGTGTTTGGGGACTAAAATAATCACAAGTTAAGAAGTTAAGACTGTTAATGCGGAAAGGGGGGGGGGGAATAAGTAGTGATGATTTATGACTTTATGTATAACAGGAAACGACTTTATGATTTTATATTTTACCTGAGTACTCTGTTAACCGAATACTCTGATGTTTTATCGAGTAACCGAGGGTTTTATCTAGTATAGTAAAGTACAATGAATTACATCGTAAAAGCCAGTAAAACTGCCGAAGTGCAGATATACTAGCAGGTGGGATATGCATGTCGGTGTTTGTCGCAATCGGAAATTTGCAGGGTACTGCTCAATCACTGAACTTCTGTGTTAATCGAATGTTCATATATAAGACAAGGGAATATTTTATTCTGTGTACGCCTAATTGATGAAGCTAGCGAAAGCAGTGTTTGATAAATTAAATGGAGTTATAAAAATGACCTTTGTGGTGCAGTTAAGCGATTTACCAAATCTACAATATACCATGACGCGAAACATTCAAGATTTGTTCCTTTTATTTAACAGTTTTGATTTGAAGGACACGAAATGTCGCGAATGATTATTTCACGAAATTGTCAGCTCCCCAAACTGTTTATAGCCTCAGTCAAACATACCCTTGTCTTGAATTTCCACCATCGTTTTCAAACATCACATAATTTCTTTATTGATTCATAAAGTCAGGAATTATGGGATTCATTATACGCTGGAAATTGTAGAAAAAGTATCTGGAATATTCAGTAAATACATATTTACATAAATAAAGACTATATATATATTTTTTTTAGTTTTTGCCTTGGCCTTTTTTTGCCTTGACATGTAAAATCAAGCAACGATCAAGACACATATGTAGTACCCCTAATGTGGAAATGGTCACAAATAACCCTACCTCAAATGTGAAATTACTTTCCCCTATATGTTCACTTTTGTCTCGTATTTTTCTAAAGTTGTTTTAAATATGGGGTGAAAATATTTCACATTTTAGATAGGTTTAGGGCTGCACGTTTGTCAATAGGTTTTACATATTAGGTAAATTATTTAACATTTTGAGCAAATTTAAATTTGGGAATCCGACACACATCACAAAGATTTGCAGTTTTACATATGGAGTAAATTATTAAACATTTTGACCAGTTTCAAATTTGGGAATCCTACACACATCACAACGATTTACTGTTTTCAACCATGAAGCATTGTACAAAAGTTCAGTTCACATTTACTTGAAGCATGTATTGGCCAATTCTAATACTTACCCAATGGCATCAACTATATTGTAGTAGTTTACTGAAGTGTTATAACACTTGTAAATAACTTTTCTGGAGGTCTGACCTTCAATAGTTTGTTGTCTATGATGGGCCAAATAAAAGTGTCTCGAATCCAGTACCAAATAAGAAGGTGGAGACAATTTTATAATCTAAGTTATGGATGAGGAAGGTGCAATAGAATAGGAGATGCAATTAAGGACCTTTTCTATGAACACTTTCAAAACTCTAATATGTTAATCAGTCCTACAAAATTGTCTTGTCAGGTTGCTGGATTTCAGCAGGAGCTTATCAGCAAGAAAAGTCATTCATAACTGTTAATGTCACATAATTTCGACTTAGAAAATACATTGAATATAGGTAAAATCCACTTGTTCATTTAGCCTTTGAGATATTGCTGTGAAAATTGGAATATTTGTTTGCATCATGACCCCCATGTAAGCAGGAGAAGGTAACTAAGTCAAGGATTTGTTTTTAAAATTAAGGCCCTTTTTCGACTTAGATTATCGGTGAAGTTTTGTGTACCAGTCTACTTATTGACTCAACCATTTGAGATATTATTTTGAAAGTTGGAATACTTGTTTAACATCATGACCCCGCCTCCCCCACAACATGTAGACAAGAGAAGGTAACTCTGTCAATGATCTTTTAAAAAGTGTGGCCTTTTCTACTTAGAATCATACTTGTTGACTTAATCATTTGAGATATCACTTTGAAAGTTTTATTATTTATGTACAATCATGACACTCATCTTTAAGCAAGAATAGATCATTCTTTCAATTTTTTAATGTACTTTGAAATTTAACGTCTTGTGTGCAAATGGCACTGTCATGCTGTATAATTTATGGCCCCTGCTTACAGGTTGAAAAAACACAGATTCTGGGTTTGCCTTTTACTGCCAAAAGTTTTGTTTTATTGACAAGCAATGAGAAAAGTCAAGCTTTATTTTACTATACCAATTCTTAGCATAGGAATTGCCTTATTATCATGTTATTTACACTATGAAAGATAAAGTTAAAGATAAGAAGAGCCTTTGAAAAACTGACGAATATTTTTTTCTTTCAGCAAATGATATATATACATTAAGGTTAAAGTGATATTACTTTTAAAAGTCAATCATAATTTAAGGAAAGATATGTAGCACTTATTTATACATGAGTATATCCGAAGTTAGAACTGAAAAAATGCATTTGTATGACCATTTTGTTAGTCCCAAACCGGTCAAGGATAGGTGGAGCAACTATAGGTGTGCTCCATCTGTTTGTCTGTCTGTCCGTCCGTCCACACTTCGTGTCCAGGCTGTAACTTCTATATGGATGGATGAATTTCACAAAGTGGATGCCCATAACACAAGGGTGTGTCATGCTCCAGACCCACTACTTTGAAGGCCAAGAACACAATCATGGCTCAAAACTAGTAATGCAGGGTTATATACCAATATTTCATGTACATGTTGTAACTTTTACATATATCTACATAGACTGATTTTGGTATAACTTCATACTCATTTTACCCATACCAATATTGATGTGTCATGTGCCACAATTATGCAGCTACCTTGAAGGCCAATGTAATGTAGGGTTACAAATGTATATACCAGTACTCTGTATCTAGGCTGTAACTTCTACATGCGACTGATTGTGGAATAACTTCACACAGTTGTCGTCCATACCACAGAAATGTGCCAGGTAGAGCACTCCAGTGGCAACCTTTAAGTTAAAGAGTTGAAGGTAAAAGTTGGGGTTCGTTTTGGGGAGGCTGCGTTTTTGGTACGTGGCATTCCCTGTTTGATATTATTTTTGTTTTTAAGGCTGAAACTGGATACGGATGGTTATGTTCTAGTATTGTATGACTGGGCTGTAATTTCTACATCCATAGACAAATTTGAAATTACTTCTCAGTTGTTTCCGTACCTTGTCTGCTGAAGGTCAAGGTCAAATTTCAGGGTCAAAGGCCATAAGACTACATCTTAATTCCTGCAAGGAGTTTTTTACACTTGGTCCAAATGTTCATCTCGTGGATACAACATCAAATATCCATGTTCAATCAAAGCTGCTATGGATTTACAGATAGCGGTGCAATATAACTAAACAAACTTAGTCTTCCGTCTATTTTGGTATTAAGAAATTTATTAACTGTATTTAAATGTTGGTTCACTGTCTTTTTCATACAGGTATATCAAGTATTGACATTAAATACTTTTTATTTTCTCTACGGTTTGTTTCTCAGTTTACTTTTTGCATATTTAGTGACAATAAAAGATTATTTTCACTCTCACTGTGAAATTTCCATTCTGTTATATTATGGACATTTAAAAAAAAAACATGTTTATGTTAATACCTTTACCATAATTCAATTCATTGAATCTTGAAAAAATAAATTTCAACAAAACCTCAGCTGAACCCAGAGAAATATGCCTCACTGGTAATTTGATATGCCTATTAGGAACCATCCAAAGATGCTATCTGTAATGTGACAAGCAAGGCTATTATAACTTCACCCCAATAATTAAGCATGCTGATAAGCGATTCTAGAGAAAATAAAAAAATCACAGTTTCCATCGAAGCATTCAGATCATCCCGGCTTTGGTCACGACACAACAGGAGTCGGAGATTACCCAACACCTGTATGAATCCAAGACACGCAAAGCTAAACTCTCGGTCCACGTGGGAGATTTAGTGCGTATCAACAAGACCAAACGAACATTTGACAAAGGGTATCTGCCCAACTGGACCACTGAGTCTTTTTTAAAATTATTCATATTTGTCACAGCTCACCACCTACAGCACAGCTCAAAGATCTTGCAGGAGAACGTATTGAAGGCTCTTTCTACCTGCCCGAAATTCAGCCGATAAAAGACTCGGACATTTATGAAATTGAATCAGTTCTCGGACGACGCTCCAGGAAAGAAGGCAGAAAAACAATCAAGGGAATCAAAGGATGCATTGAGCAGGCGCAGTGACAGTTCCATGACTTTGTTTTCTCGCAATACGCAAAGTGAGTTTCGTACCAAATTGATGAAACCTATAGAGCTCAATAAAGAGGAATGGGAAATGGCTCTCGTCGAACTCATCATTCCCTCTCAAATTGTGAACATCACCGAACAGGAAGCGCAGTTTGATATCATCACGACGGATCCAAGTTTAGGCAAAGAGTTTGCAAAAGTGATCAACAAATGCCAAAAACAAGCGACTCAGTATATTTTATCGCTCTGCTTCAAAGCCGGATGCGACACCTGCTCACTTGATGGAGGAGATCGATAAAGCCATTCAACAGACGCTGGGAGACGTGTTTCATCAAACAGATCGTGGATCTCAATGTCGGATGCAATCAGTTGTTTATTTATTCGGATCTGGCCGAATATACCCTCGTTGGAGACATCGAAGCCCCACTTTTAAGAGTCGTGCCGTTCACAGGAGGAAAAGGAGGAGGTCACCACCATCATCAAGAATTTGTCAACCTGCATTACGTCCCCATTGCCAAGTCCAAGCTTGATGAAATCGGTATCAATATAAGGAGCGATTTTGGACAAATGGTTCAGTTCGTCAGTGGCAAGTCAATGGTCAAGTTGCACTTTAGAAAAAAGTCAACCCTACCTTTCTAAATGCATCCTGTGTGTCGTGGTATACCGCGTCAGTATGGTCAAGGACTGGGAAGTATGTTCAAATCGGCCGCCAAATCGGCGATCCCGTTGTTATTGCCAGCCGCCAAATCCGCATTGAATGCGTTGAAATACGAAGGAATGAAAGCCGTCGGAGAAATGATCCTGACAATAGAGAGCCCTGCTCGCGTCTTGCAATCTCGGGCCAAGAAAGCCTGACTTCCGTTGGAAAAGTAGCTGCCAGATCGTTAGGAACCACGCTGCTCAAAGAGCTGACATGCACCAAGCCACCAACTAGGCCACCCACAAAAAAAGAGACGCATAAACCTATCTCGTCAGTTGTCTTTGAGACGACGCCGGAGGCGGCTGAAAAAGACAACAAGACAAAAACCACACCATAGTCGAGCTCTGGATATTTTTGATTAATCATTTGAGTAATCATTTGAATAATCATCATGATGCAACACGGTTCCTGCGAGTGTAGTAAATCAGAACTGGATGTGATATCGGTTCCACCTACCATGACCGCCATGCAAGATAGCTAGTGGACAGAACATTTTTCTATATCAGCGCTGAACATACGGCTCCAATTGAATTCATCGTTCCGGCACGAATTGAAAAGTGGACATATCTCAATCAGGCCTACTTGCACTTGAAGGTCAAGATCGTCAAAGGCGATGGAGTAGATTTAGGGGCTGACACACACGCTTCCGTGGTCAACAACTTTTTTCACAGTCTGTTCAGTAGTGTGGACCTATATCTGAACAATAAACTGGTCAGCAATACCCCAGACACCTATCCGTACAAGGCGTACCTGGAAAATTTACTATCTTATGCACCTCACGTGAAAACAACACCCTTGAAGCCGATGGAACTTTGGATGAAAGATACGACAGGACATATGCAAGACAATGCTAACAACGGTGGTAATGCTGGATTAGTCACACGACGATTAAGCATTCATCAAAGCCGAAGTCTGGAACTGATTGGGCGATTGCATCTAGACCTGTTCTTACAAGATAAATACCTACCTAACGGTATAGAGATGCGACTCCGGCTTAATAAGACCAACCCAGAGTTCTGCACGATCAGTCGAGAAGCTGTCAAAATCCAGTTTATACAAGCCGGATTCAACGTTCGCACTGTCGACCTGCTTCCTGCGGTGGCTAATAATCTAAATAAGATGATTGCTGACCAAAACATGAGATTCCCCATCCGACGAGTAGAGGTTAAAACCTTCACCATCTCTGGAGGTCAAAGATCCAAAATTGAAGATCATCTTTTCCAAGGACAGCTGCCAAAACGCTTATTCATTGGCATGGTCAGAAATGCCTTCATGAACGGAACCTTCGCCAGTAACCCTCTTGATTTTCAACCTTTTGGACTGTCAAAAATAGAGGTCAGCGTTGATGGTAAAACCAACCGAGCTTACTATCCGAACTTTACAGAAGGAGAATGCTTAAGGTCCTACGTAGGGCTGCATTAAGCCCTTGGAGCTTTCGGTGTCAATCGGACCATTGGCCTCACGCTGACCGAGTTTAAGAATGGCTACACACTGTGGGCATTTGATCTGACGGCAGATCAAGGGAATGAAGAAGGACAAGCATGTCTGTTAAAGGTCCATTACTTAGACCAAATCAAATGTTCTTTTTAATCCTGAATTGTAACAGGTAGGCGTCTTCTCAGAAGGAAAATAAGCATGCCTATTTTTAAGGAAAGCGAAAATTCAGATATACTTTAAAAAACACAGAAATCAGTTATTTTTAATAAAAAATGAAAGTTGGTATGTAGAAATTCTAAATAAACCGCAGTACATGTAGTGGACCTTTAAATAAAGTTGAAAGAATTGCACTTCCAACATAATTTCTGACTGTTAACAACACGCAATAAAGCGAAAGGAGGACGAAGAGACCACCCAGGTCAATCTAAGGAAATACAAAACAGTCACTGGTTTTTCTGCTGCAGTACTTCAAACAAGGAAATACCCCATGGCTGTTGTAAAGTTGTAGACTGTTTCAAACTATATTTTCCTGTTACAATTCCAGAAAGTTCTATTTGGTCTTAGTTATGGACTTTAAAGCACCTTTTACTACAGTGGCGCTCACGTTTTTGTTCCGTTTACCTCATGGTTGTTACCGCGTTGAAAACGCCGAGTAAACGCGGTCAATTTCACGCGTTTACCGCGTTTTACCGCGGTTTCACGGCTCATTTCCAAATATGGAAAGAACAGCCGGTAAAAAAGATTAAAAAACGGGTCATTCCAAATATGGAAGCAGTACCCCGGTAAAGAGGCGTGTCCAAACAAGCAGCCAATCAGAAGATTCCCAGCCCGTTTTCTTTTACGGCTGTTGTCGTTTCACTAATCAATGATTTTTACTGGTAAGCAAGGAAAAGCTGGTGAAATTTGCATGTTTTTTTGTTTAATTTAGAAATAGATGGAACAGAGTACGAACGGTGACTATTTTGCAAATCTTGTCCATATAGACTCCGTTAGGGAGACCCTGTGCACAGGAGGTCGAACCATACCCCACCCACCTATATAGGTAATAAGAAGGTGTGTAGCTATGGTTCGACTACCTGTGCGTGTGTGGAGATAACTTTTGAGTATGTATCGGTTTAGCAGGACCATACAAGGGGTGCTTAGAGTGGGGGAACCTATGCTCGAGGTATTTTGAATGTACAGTTAAACTTCGTTCGCTCGAACACTACCGATCGCTCGGACCCGACCGGCGGTCCCGGCAAAAGCTCTATATAAATCATATTGTTCCACCACCGAAACCTCGAACACCGATCTCTCGAACCTGTACCGCGGTCCCTTCAGATCTATTTCATTGTAAAGTACATCATTTGGCTCGAACAATAAAAGGTGATAATCTCAGTTATCGAGCAAACAATGCATTGATGATCAGCTGTCAGACACAAGCGCTGGCGTGTGTTATTCACACCTAGTTAAATTTGCAATTAAAGGTTATGATATACAAACAGACTGAAAGTTGCTCACGATGTTTATAGCAATATATATATAAGTAGCAGATTGGCTTTAATTTAAAGTTTGTTTTTTTTTTTCAGAAAAATTGAATAAATTATTTAATGAATGACAAACATTTCATACTTTTACATTACAACACTTAGAATTAATTTTGAGTTTTAATTTGTCCTTTAATCAAGGGTAAGCTACAAGTTTATAATATACATGCACATTTACATGTGTGTACAATTGTATGCGCAATAACTCCCGATGTGGTCTCGATAAAAGATGTATGACGACCCCCGTAACTGACCATGCTGACAAACCTCGATCGCTCGAACTACTGATCCCCCGAACCGAAATCGCCGGACCCTTCGAGTTCGAGCGAACGAAGTTTAACTGTATGTCGGCTGTTAAGAAAGCAGGTAATCCTAACCATTTTGATTTGCCTCAGCGAAAACACAATGTTATCCCTGCTAAATTGAAACAAGATGTTGATGTGCGTCGTCAGCAGACTATGTCGTTCTGGGAGCTATTGACACGACACACGTCAAAACTTTAACCACGAAGGGAACCAATGATGGTGGTATGTGATATTTGACAATCAACAGGTGGGAAACAGTTTTTAGAGCCTAAATATAAACTAAAAAGAAATGACAGTTTCCATAGAATATATATTTTTATACAAAAAAGAATAAGTTTTATCAAAAATGCTAACTTTAACTGGTTGATTTTGATGTCTATATTTAAGAAATTTTCTAGCGAAATGGATCCAGAACAAATGTATCTGCTGCTGTGGGGTCACAGAGCTGCATGCGCGGCTATCACTACGTTTGCTGTAAAAGCATTTCATCGACTATCAATGCTGAATATACCTTGAAAATTATTTCTTCATCTGTTTTTCTGTAAATAGCATTTTTTTTAGATACCACCAGCATAAGGATACCGCCAGCAAAGGTTCCACCACTCTAGACATAGAGTACACAAAAATGGTCACTACAGCCGGAAATGTAGGTGTCTTGCATTTATTACTGATATTAAGCTCATGTTATGTTTAAAAACTATTTGGAAAGCATTGAAAATAATAATTTCTACTATACTGGTTGGAGACCACAAGACACGGAAGACAACAAAACCGGACACTTGCGAAAATGCGTAATTTATTGTTCTAATATGCCTACTGTATGGTTTATTTCTATAAGTCAATTTGAGTGCTTTATGTAGGCAGAGTTTCGGACATGAAAGTAGCTCCTTCCGACTTTTCTAATTTACTCCTGTGCACTACATTAAATCAAATATATAGAAAAAAGAAATAATATTGTATAAGTACATCAGTCACATGAAAAAGTTTTGTTTAAGAGCCTAAATATCATTTTTGATTACGTCAAGTAGCCCTTAGAGTACCGTCCCATTGCTTTCCTTTCAAAAAGTCAAGAAATTCGGCATTCACAGTCAGTCATGCATTGTTTTGATTCCGGGAGACAAAACATAGAATGAAAACATTTATGTCATCACACTGACGTCATTACTCCACATTAAAACGTTCAAAAGTTTAAATTACAGTATGCATTTAATTGATTGTCTCCTTTGTTCGGTTCTGAATCTTACATCTTCTGCATAATGTCAGTTAGTTATTTTTTATATTTCATGTATTAGATGATTAAAACTAAAATAAGTTTGTATAATATAGTTTATGTGTGTTATCTTGAATGGTTGCCTGTATAGATGAGTGAATTCCAACAGCCACTATGTATGCAATTTTACACATTACTGCCGAACTGAAAAAAGGTCCGTAGTAGTTACAATCATTTTAAAACATTTCGGCTTATAAGATAATAAGAATCAAAATAATTTATGGCTTTGTCCTAGTGAATTATTCCGCCAGGCACATCGCCACGGGGGAATGCTTCAATTCTTATAAAGCACTCAAAGTCATAGATTATTTCCTAAATAATGTTTACAGTAATATATTGATGATCAAACAGACACTTGATTTCAATCATCAAAGTGCAAAAACGACAGTATAATGTAAGTATTAATAATTTGATCAAGAAATCTCACTATTTTGTTAGTCACTGAAAGCATGTTCACATTGTCGAAAGGAAATTGAAAATGACATACTGTGCATGCGCAATATTTCTGTGAGGCCCGGCAAATAAAAATCACAAGTTTAACATTTTTTCATGAAATTTCATTTATGTGTCAAATGATTGAAACATTTTACACAATTCAAAAGCTATAACATGGCGTGAAACATTGATAAAACATTAAGGCATAATGATATAAACATGATAAATTTACAAATTTTTTTAATGTTCTTGTTGTCTTTTCGGGTAAGGGATATAACCTACATATCCATATCTTATGATCAGACTGTCAGATATATGGTAAAATGTCAGGTTTTAATAGAGTTTTAGTTAACAGTTCATAAACAATTGTATCCCTGTACAGTACTCATGGTACTGCCACTACTGGTATTGTGGTTTGTTGTTCTAACGTGGTGCGTAGTCCTTAAGTTGTGCATGTACGATTTCCCGTAATTTTCATAAAAAATAATTCTGAGCTCGCACATCCGGGTACTGATAATTTTTGCAGTTTTACCTATTCTCGGCTTTGCCGTGATGTCATACTTTTGAAAACACAGAACTATTATAAAAACAATCTACTATTATAAAAACAATCTAGTTTCAAGGTAAACGAAGATTGTCAACTTCTTGGTTATTATAATTATTCAAAGTTATAGATGCATAGAGACCAGCGATGACAGCCGAGGAGTCACCTTACCTGATTAATTGTGGCAAAATGAGGCATTTATTGCCATAGGTTCTTTTTTGAAATTGTATTTATTTATCATTTTGCGTTCATTGAACACATAATCTTTGTTTCGAGAATTTAATCTGCTAGATGTAGGGAGTGCCCCTTTAAGCGACATAAGTACTTACATGACAAAAAAGCCTATAAAAAATTGACCGTCACTGCCAGGCATTTCTTTCTGGGGGCTCAAACTGGCGTGTTGGTTACTGAGGAAGAGAAACAGCTGTACATTGCAGTATTTAACATTTATATGCACAAATGCAAATTTAAAGCATTTTGTTGGTATATATCGACAATGAAATAACCATGTATTTTTGACACAGGGACTTTTGCGTTAATAAAACATGTAAAAGTTACTTCTCTGTTTACCAACAAGCGTCTTTTTCTAAGAAGCAATTTAAATCAAATTTTCATCATATAATTTTTTTAATATGAAAGCAGATAACTTTACTGTAGCAAGTTTTTCTATTCCGACCTTGGATAAACAATGAAACAGCTGTACATGAGTGAAAAGTTTCTGATAGATTTTCACTTGCAATTTCAATTGCTCCCACATGTTAGAATGAAAAGGTCTGGTTCTCTAACCCGCCCCTCCCCGCCCACGTTGCCAATGCATACATACTGTCACTTTTGGTATAGTGGCATCTGCCTTGGGAGTAGGGTGAGGGTCAAAGTTTTGAATCCCAGCAGTGGTTAGATATGATTGGCCTGTTGCTGAACCGACAGCTAGTTAAATAATGGTTAACGTATGCATAGTCCTGACTGACCAGTGTCTGGTGTTAAAGTATAGAGCTCGGCAAGTAAATGTGCTTTAAGAAGGTGTTACATAAGTCAGAAATGGTTGGTCCTTTAAGTAGGGGCGATGCTATACTGAAATTTGTTTTCGAAACGATGGAAGGAAGCAAATTGTAGAAGGATTGCATGGCGTCATGTACATGTTATCCCTCTCTCCCTGACCGGCCAGACAGGAACTTTTTGGGGTGACGCTTCCTTTCATGTAAAATAACATTAATCAACACCATTCTTAAAGAGTTCACAGAAATCAGTGCTACATGTTTTTCTTAAAACTGTTTATTAAATTTTGTGTATTCTGGTTTTTATGATATTTTATTAAGAAATGATATTTGATTTATAGTAAAATTTGTATGTAAGACTGTGGATATAGCGAAATCAGGATATAAGGAATACATTTTCTCTGCCCGAGATTCTTTCTTTATTTTACTTTCTTATGAAAATGTTATATGGATATAACAAACTCCGGATAATGATATGGTACCAATGATTTTGTTATAAACAACTTTTCTATTGATTTGGTGTCCAGTGCCAGCGGTATTAGGTTAATGTACCAATAATATACTTGATATTTTCTGAAACAGTCTTTATTTAAGTGATGGTCTTATTGCATATTGCTTTAGGTTTCCTTAACTTTGTGTGTTTTCCGCAGCTTTTAAACCCCTAAATTCAATATACATGCAGTCACCCTGTACATTTTGGACTTGATGGTATGTTGATTATTAAACAATACTTATTTGCCAATAAATAGTGTGCACTGTTGAAAAAGATCACAATTTTAAAAGTGAAAGATTTTTATCATAGTCTGCATTTGAATCAGAAAGGCAGAAATTAATGTCTGGTATTATTAAAGAACTTGGGATTTTCAACAAAATGCTGCAGTTCTGATAGCTGTCATTTTCATTAAAAAAATAGTAGAAAAAAGTGGTCTGTACAGTAAATAAATTACAGGAAAAGTAATAACAGAGTATGCCGTATGGACATGGTGGAAAGTCACCTATCTTGATTACATATTACTTCTTACTTTTCAAAGGAACATTACCACCATTATACAAATGTGTGGCTAATTTGACCTACAATTTTTTCTATTTGTCTGAACACTGATCTCACAAAAAGAGATCAGGTTCAAGACCTGACTTGTAATACCTGAATGTACACTCATCATTTACATGTTTCTCTAATATTACGGGAAGATACATTATGAGTTACTGAATTTACTCTAAACTTTTTTATTGGTAGTTAATTAGCATGGCTGTTATTCTTATTTTTATTACACACTATTTATCCCAAACAGGAAACCTGGTTTCTATAGTGCTTTCAAAGTCAAATGAGAAATGTAACAGTTGTAGATAGACAGAAAGTTTATCCATTATTCATTGGAACAATTAATCTTATCCTCTTGTTTTAAGAAATGAAGCTGGTCCCTCATTAATCGACAGCCTATTCAAGTTGTTATATTGCCTTAGGCAGTACTTACACCTTTGCTTCAATTTCTCCCTTATCAGTATGTTAACATAGATATGTCAGAGGGGCCATAAAGTACACTATAGTCTCAATTTTGAGCACTGAACCATGATTTTACTAAGATCTTACTGTAATTAGTTTAGTTTATACTTATAGTAATTCAATATTCAAAGTCAAAATTCAGGCTATACTGAAGAACTATTGGTCAGCGGGACGCTTGATTTTATATTCGCACCATTTATTAAGTTTTATTGAAATGCATTTAACAGCTGTATTTCATAATCAGTTGATTGAACCATAGTTGGAATTGTAGAATTATTTTTCAAATTGGAAGTTTCTGATTAAAAATCATTTTTGGAAGTTTAAAAACTAAACTGAAGAAGTGTTGTTCAATGGGAATTTTTGAATAAATATCAGATATCAAGTGGTAAAGTCTTTTTTTATAAGTTCCAAGTAAGACACTATGTAAAATATGACAATCTTTTATTTTATTTAAATAACAGTTCAATCATCCACGCAATTTAAGTCCAGATATGTTTAAGAGTCTTAAAGAATTAGAAATGTCTAGGATTTCACTAAGTACACAAAGTTTAAACACAGAGTAAGTATTTTGATTTGAATCTATAAAATGCTGCTCAAGGTTTATATACCTGTGATATTACATCTGTCATTTAAGGGAGTTTAATAATATTAAGACATTTAACAATAAATCACACAAAATAAAAAAAAATACTTCAAAATGATGACCAGGCAGCCAGAATCAGCCTTCAGCTCGAAAAGTCATTAGTTCATACTAATTCATTTTCGCTTAAAAATATTTGACATTTAGCAAACATTACAAGTTTGAATAAATTACTTTGCATTAAACAAATCCTAATACACTACAGAGACAATCTACTGTAAATCCTGTACATTTTGATACCTGAGTCAACATATTTGTTTAAACATCATAACCATTTTTGCCAAGCCACTTACGAAAGCTCAATATAGGTGTCCAAATGATGGTTCGGTGTATGTGCATGCGTGTGTCCTTGTGAGCGAGCTTGCGTCTGTTTGAGTTTAGTTTGTCTCGGCTGTAATTTATCCATGGATCAAAGGATTATTAAATAACTTGGCACAAATGTTCAACATCATGAGACGGACTGTCATGCGCAAGAACCAGGTCCCTAAGTCTAAGGTCAAGGTCACACTTAGAGGCTAAAGGTCAAACTCAAGAATGACTGTCCGGAGCATTTCTTCTTCATGCATCAAAGGATTTTGATGTTACTTTTCACAAATATTCACCATCAAGAGACGGAATGTCATACGCAAGAACCAGGTCCCTAGGTAAAAGGTCAAGGTCACACTTAGAGGTTAAAGGTCAAACTCAAGAATGACTGACCGGAGCATTTCTTCTTTATGCATGAAAGGATTTTGATGTTACTTGGCACAAATGTTCACCACCATAAGACTAAGTGGCATGTGCAAGAACCAGGTCCCTAGGTCTAAGGTCAAGGTCACACTTAGAGATTTAAGGTCAAATTCAAGAATATCTTTGTCCACAGCATTTCCTCTTCATGTATGGAGGGATTTTGATGTTACTTGGCACAAATATTCACCACCATGAGCTTCCTTTGTTTTTAGAATTACTTCCCTTTGTTTTTACTATAAATAGCTTATATTGTAACATTTTTATTACTCGCCGTAGAGAAAAATCAAGACTACTTTTATGTGGTACAACATGCATGTTACATCCAATATTTAGGTGAATTTTGACCTATCTCTATTTGGTAAGGAGTTAGTCCTTTTGACAGCTGGCAGGGATGACATATTGCACGTGGGCATCTAGTTTAGTTTTTAGCAATTTGGTTACACTTTTGCCTCTTGTGCAGATCAAAATCATGTAGTCTGATCATAACCTGCACTGTTAACTATTCAGTCAGTAAATGTTCAGTATGTGTATCAGTTATTAGTTGTAAGACTTAAAACAAATGCAATTGCTATTTTTTCTTTTTAATTTATTGTAGAAAAAAGCGTCATGTACATGCAGTGATGAGGGAAGTTCAATAGACCAAGATATGAAAACAACAGAAAACAGTCCATCATTGCAATTGTTAACTGAAGGATTCTGTGGTGATCCAGATGGCTGTATCAGTTTAGAAGATGAAGTTCTTTTTTTATTCATCATATTACCTTGGTGATGAGACTTGACATCATATGCATAAAAGTAGATTTTTCAGTTTCAACGGAATAAACAAAACAGGAAAACAAAAGCATCAAATGAAAAGAATTGATAATTGAGGTGAGACAATGGAACACTTGATGTATTGACAACATGCAGTTAAAAGAAGAACTTTGCTGAGTTTACTCATATTTGGAATTCATGTACATTGATTTTTTGAAGATGAAGATAAGGAAAGAACAACAGTAAAATCAGCAAATTGATAGCTCACAAGAAATATCATTTGGCCAGACAACATCCATATTAGATACAATCCCAAGTTGCAGCTGAAGTGATAAGGCTACGCTAGCTGTGAATTTTTGTTCTTATAAGAGAAGTCATTGAAACTCTAGAACAGTAGCTGATGATGAAGAATATAGCACGTGAAATAACCTTAGTAATTTATATATATAATTGCAATCACAGCATGGTGATGCAAGCTTAAATATCAAGGTCGCATTTTGAAAACAAATGGACGCATGATAACTTTTTTCAATTTTTTCAGGTTGTAACTTTTTAATGCATTGAGAGATTTTGAATTGATTTGGACAATGCCGAAATGCAGTGCTTTAGCAATTTAATAGAATACTATTTAGTTCTGCAGTACATACAATATTGGTTACTGCAGAACTAGAGTACTACAGTGACATTAATAACAATGTTATTGGTTGCTCAGATGAGCAACTTAAATGGAACTCAGTTCTCTTGAAGAATGAATCTTTATTGCAGCTTTCAGTCATAATATTCTTGTGTATGAAAAACAAAAATAAAAAATAGGGAAAACTGAAAGAACAGGACTGTTTATTGTAGTGGCTAATTTTTATTCAGTCACCTTCAAAACAATTTACCAATGTCTCGACCTGCGGAAATGTTTCTATACCCCAGTTGCACAAAGTGTAAGGGGGTATACTGGATTCAGCTTGACTGTCTGTCTGTCTGTCTGTCTATCCGTAGACTTATGGAACGCAATCCCTGAAAAACTCTTGGTTAGAATTAAATTATTATTCACAGAAATGATACGTTCCATGCCTTGATGTACATGGTCCATGTCTCTGGTAACTAGGTCAAAGGTCACATTAACGGGCTTTTGATAGTAAAATATTTTGCACTCTATCTCGAAAACCCCTTATCACAATTTAATGATAGTTCACAAAGTAATAAATACCATGCCTTGTTGGACTTGGTCAATGTTTTGGGTCACTACGTCAAGGTGACAGGTGTTTAAGATAATTAAATATTGTGCACTCTGATTTTCTTAACCCTCTGGTCAAAATAATGCTACACAGAAGAGATAAATAGCATGCCTACAGTCGTTGTGCATAGTCCAATTATAAGCATCAAATGTGATATAAATTAAGAATACTGTGTCAGTATGGCGTTCAGAGATTGGGGGTTTTGGGGGTATTCATTACCTTCTGTGATAGTTCTATTTTATTATGCTACCTTGAGGTGGGGGTGTGGGGCATTGTTATAGTTGCCGCTTTGACTATGGTGTGTTCATCCATTCTTTTCTCCCTCATTTGTTCAGGACCTATTTCACAGTAACTATTGGCGTGTTCCACTTGATCGATTATTTTTCACAGTGTTTTACAAAGTCTATGAAGCTGTATCCGGCTACCTTAAACAACCTTATTATGTTTATGCCACTTGTGTTAGTATAACTCATATTCTAACACTATTGGAAATTTCTCCTATATACGCAAAGAAGGATTTGAGCGTGATAAAACTATTAAGTATATCACGCTAGGTGTCCGGAACTATTTTTGACTGCTGAAATTACCTCCCTTGTAATTTTCACACAACATCTACGAGTGTGCATGCGCTAATACGCTTGGATTGGTATTGTTGTTAATGAAGTCACGTGATGTAAAAAAAATTGTAGTAAAATTTTCTACACTTCTGGTATCGCCAGCAATATCAGACACAACAAAAATAAGACGTATAGCGCTTTTTTTGAGGAGTAAAAAAGAACAGCCAAAATTTCACGAAATGCAAGGAATGCACGGAAAACTACAACTTTCAAGACAGCGACTTCATGAAAGTGCAGCAAATAGTACCCCATCGAACATGTTTTTATTTAGATTAACGGTTTAGAATGGAAATAGATTTTATTTTTGAGTGATATACTGGTTATTATATCACTGTGTGTTGGTAGATACTTCGAAATTAATCACTCAGGCCTTCGTGATTAGATTACTACGCATTTACACTCCCCGCAGTGATATACTTACCGATATATGACTCAATAGTGAAATCTATTTCCTAAATTTATTACTATACGTTTTGCAATTTATCAGGATATTAAAAGTCTGGCAAGAGCGATTCACATAGTAGTTAGTCTCGAGAGCGATTAAGTTGTTATCAAGAATATGGAAATTTTGTACATGCACAAATTAAAGAATCTATGTTAATTGAACCAGAAGCATGGCCATGAATGTTCTCAACTGCCGATGTTATAGTTTTATTTTGATAACTGAAATCATATGATCGAGCAGGTTTAATTTAATTAAATGTATATCTACTGGTTATAGATTGTTCATAGTAACATAAAAGGGACAGTGGTGCTTAATTATTTCTATCTATCACAAGGCATTCCCGTCGCTCTCCATCTTGTGGGATATGTACCCGCTTATTTTATGTTATGATGAAAACGCGGAAGTAATGATCTTACAGGCTGGTGGTAGTTATATTTTGTTTTTGAAAATAAGAAACAAAATTCAATCTTAATCTGACCACATTATAAACTTAACATCTATAATAATACTCTCGATTTTTAATAGTTTGTACGGATAGGCATAATTTTACTAAAAATTCAAACAGTGAAGAAAACACATGTGGCGCATGCGCATTTGCTACCCCGGAAAAAAACGGCAAAAAACGGAGGAACTCGCCTTTCACGCATGCGCATTTGATACCCCGGTAAAAAAAACGGGGAAAAACGCAGGAACTCGCTGTTCACGCATGTGCAGTGCAACCAGCCGTTTTTTTTTCACGGGGCGGGCAGAAAAAACGCGTTTTTTTAAACGGTGCGAGCCGAAAAACGCCCCGTTTGGTAAACGGGCGAAAAACGGGCGCTGCTCGCGTTTTCCTGCCGAAAAACGGAACAAAAACGTGAGCGCCACTGTACCTTTTCCAAAAATTTAAAGTCCCATTAGCACTTTAGATATACATATAATTCTTATTGATAAAAATTTGCGAATGTATAATGCTGATAGAGCTATGCTCTATTTTATATAGTATAAACCAATGTTGACACCCGTTACTAATATATATATCGTTCATTTTTTGTCGCTTGACGTCACAAAATAAAATTTCATGTTACATTTGAAAAAATGACTGCGATTTACATGTATGTTTTGCATGTACACTTAGGGGGGATGACTAGTGAGGTTTTGGATTTTTGCACTTCTGGAAATTTACATTTGTGATATTTCAAAATTGATGATTTAACTGAGAAAAAAATATGCAGTAGTAAACTTAGGCACAACAGGAATATTTTAGTGCAAAAAAAGAACATTTTTGAGAAAAAGTATTTTGACCTCACATCTTGTGACTTAATTGACAAATTTTGCCATATGCCAAAATGGGGTTAAGGGGTTAAAATTGTTTATTCAAACTTTATTACAAGAAGAATGGTTAGGATATAAAAATCAATCAATAACTACATGTATGTAGTTCCTTTTACAGTTCTTTGTTACAGACCTATGCCGTAATATCTAAAAGCTCGTTGAAATCTAAAAACACTCGCTTGGTCAGTTTTTTCTAAATTTCTTTCTTATATTATTTGCACATTGATCCCCATTTTTTATGTTTGCATTGCAATTCACCCATCATTATTTGCCCAGAAATTAACTAACAATATGTTAGTCTCCATAAAAGATTGGGTCAACAAAATTTCTTGTTATTTTGAATTTCAGCAGTGACTCCCTTTAATTAAAAAAGTATGGAAAAGTTTTGAAAAGTTTTTCAAGCAAAGAAGGGTCAGTTTAGCTGGTAAGACAGCAGCTGTCTTGGTAACATAAGAACTTCATATAATTTTACATCCAGCTTGCTAAGGCGTAAAAAATATGTTTGTTTCAGGTTTCCCGACCTACCCTATTTTTTTGGCCCCGACCCTAGAACATTTTTTGCGTGTTAATATTTTTTAGCATAAATTCATTTAAATCTACGTTGAATTTGGTTTGTTTGAGAATAAAAAAAATCCTCCCCCCAAAAAAAAATAAAATCCCTACCTACCTACCCTATTTTTGGGGGGCATGAAACCTAAAACAAACATTTTTTTTCGGCGAAATTGGACTTTAACCAATACTATAATACTTGCAAGATAAATTTATTGATTTTGCTATAAAATTTCTGTATTTCAGTGTTGTATCTTTAACAGTTTCTTATGTGGCTTTTTTTATTCATTTCTGGTAAAAACAACAAGACCGTGAATGAAGTGATTTTTGGAGTAAAGGCTTTTTTTTAACTTAAAGCTAAACAACAATGTTTTGTGAAGAATGAGCTGGTTTCGGGAAACATCATTGCACAATTGACCAAATATTCTTGTTGAAAGTACTGGTGGATATGTATTTAACAGGCAACAAAAAACTGTTTTGCGCCTTTGTAGATAACAGCAAAGCGACATTGGACTCTATGAGTCATATTGCCTTATGGCGTAAACTATTAAGTTGTATTTTATCGATGGTGAATGTTTTCAGCTAACCGTTAAAGGTGGTCAATCATATTTAAGCAACATTTGATGACAATTTTTACTTTTTGTATATTCTGTTAGAGATTTATCTAAGGAACAAGAAGACCCATTACATAGAGTTAGATCCCTATTAGAAATTTACATTTTATTTACTTTTATAAAATTTTGTAATTACTCCCCTTTATTAATTTGAAAGTAATTAAAAAGTTGAGTTATTTCTTTTTTATTTCAATATAATTTCTACTTATACATTTGCATTGGATAGATATACAAATATTTTAACATTCTGAACCAAAAAGGCAAGTTTTAAAACTACGTGTAGCTTCTGAATTCATTTATTTCCAATCTATTTTGGGTGCGCAACCAAGATAGGTAAAGGGAGGTAATAATATTTTTTCAAACTTGCATTTCTAATGAATTCCATCTAAATAATCATATATTTTTAATGCAAACATTTTACAACTATAATACAATAGGTTTTATATTTATATCTTTCCTTAGGCAAAGTATGTGTATCAAATTTGTACTTATGATAAAATAACTCTATCTTGGTTGGACATCCAGGATAGGGAAATCAAATTTTAAAAATACCTCCAGTGAAAATCTTACTTGAATTAAGCGCTAAGTGAACATACATGAGTGTAATTTATCAGATGTTAAAGTTTCAAACAAATCTGTAACATGGCCAAAATCTGATTGACCACCTTTAGTTTAATATATATGATCAGGTTTGTCATGTGTTCAAATTGATTGAAAGTGTTTGCTTTTTTCTAGTCTAACAGGGTGGAAATCTATCTCCTGTTTTGATTTAATTACTAGCTCACCTGGCACTTTGTGCCAGGTTGAGCTTTACGGATGAATAATTGTCCGTCGTCCGTCGACATCTCCTCTGAAACCACCTGGCCAATGGCCAATGTTGATGAAACTTGGCAGGGATGTTTCTTGCCTGAAGCTCTACCAAAGTTGCTCAAAGAATTCCATTCCATGCAGAACTCTGGTTGCTATGGCAACAATTAATGTTCCTCTATTTAGTTTGTTCAAATCAAGCCCCTTGGATCAAAATTGACCACACCTGTGTGTGTGAGGGGGTTCCTTTACTTTATATAGAGTTATAGGAAAATCCATCCAAGCTTCCAATGAGTTCCAATAGCAACCACTAACTTCCCAAGCAACCACTGACTCTCTTAGCAGCAAGTGCATTAGAACTCAGATGAGCGATATAGTGCCATTATGGCCCTCTTGTTCTTAAATTACCCAAATGAGTTTATTGCACAAGAGCACGATAGTCCATAATTTCTGTCCAAGAAGGTCAATTAAGTATTAAGTTATTATGATGTAGAAGTCTTCTTTAGATAATGATGTTGACATAGTTTTTTCAGCTAAAATGCTCATGGTCATGCTCATGATCGCCTGATGTCAGTCTTCCGTCTGTCTGTCTACACTTGACCTTGTGTATGCAATAGAATCTGCTTATTTTCATTGGATCTAGGTGAAACTTGGTCAGAATGACAGCCTTGATGAAATCTTTTTTGAGTTCGAATAGGATCATCTGGGGTCAAAAACTGGATCACGGGGTCAAATCAAAGAAAAACCTTGTCACTCACATGTGTATGCAATAGAGGTTGCATTTATCTTTTTTTCATTCGAATTTTCGAATTCAAGTATGGGTCATTTGGGGTCGAAAACTTTGTCATGGGGTAAAATCATTGAAAAACCTTGTGTATGCAATAGAGATTGCATTTTTAATTGGACCTTCATGAAACTTGGTCAGAATGACTGCCTTTATAACTCAAGGCCACATTGTTATATGGATCATCTGGGCTAAAGAACTAAGTCATGGGTCATTTGGGGTCGAAAACTTTGTCATGGGGTAAAATCATAGAAAACCCCTGTGTATGCAATATAGGTTGCATATGTCTTTGGATTTTTATGAAACTTGGTCAGAATGGCTATCTTGGTGTATTCTAGATAGAGTTTGCATATTGGTCATCTGGGTTCAAAACTTAGGTCACAGGGTCAAATCATAGCAACCACTTGTGAATGCATTGAATCTTCATGAAACTTGGACATAAAAGTTATCTTAATGCAATCAAGATCAAGGTTGAATGTGGTTCATCTGGGGTCAGAAACTAGGTCACAGATTAAAAACCATGTGTATGCCATAGAGATGACATTTACAACCCATCCTCATGTAAATTGGTCAGCAGTACGGGTCAAACAGAATGTTCGTGTTAATGATATGTAGTTTAGGGCTGAACTTTAGTCAAATATTGTCATAAGTATGTCTCTGGTGAGCGATTAAGGGCCATCATGGCCTATGTTTCATAAGATCTTTATGAAACTTGGTCAGAATGACTGTCTTAAAGAAATCTAGGTTGAGTTTGAATATGGGTCATTTTGGGTTTAAATGTCACAAGGTATAATCAAAGAAAAACCATATTTATCATGCAATAGAGGTAGCATTTGTCATTGGATCTTCATAAACTTTGAGTCGGATGTTTTCCTTGATAAAATCATACTGTAGAATCGAACAGAAAATACATGTATACTTGTGTACTTTAAATAATTGAACGCACACCAGATACAGGCACACTATCGCCAAATATTATGTGTTAGGGTCTGTGGGGGCTTGCAAAAAAATTAAGGTTGGTTTACAGCTTTTTATCTCTTAGATACTTGAAATTGGTATTTTTGGTCTTTACGGATGAATAATTGTCCGTCGTCCGTCGACATCTCCTCTGAAACCACCTGGCCAATGGCCAATGTTGATGAAACTTGGCAGGGATGTTTCTTGCCTGAAGCTCTACCAAAGTTGCTCAAAGAATTCCATTCCATGCAGAACTCTGGTTGCTATGGCAACAATTAATGTTCCTCTATTTAGTTTGTTCAAATCAAGCCCCTTGGATCAAAATTGACCACACCTGTGTGTGTGAGGGGGTTCCTTTACTTTATATAGAGTTATAGGAAAATCCATCCAAGCTTCCAATGAGTTCCAATAGCAACCACTAACTTCCCAAGCAACCACTGACTCTCTTAGCAGCAAGTGCATTAGAACTCAGATGAGCGATATAGTGCCATTATGGCCCTCTTGTTCTTAAATTACCCAAATGAGTTTATTGCACAAGAGCACGATAGTCCATAATTTCTGTCCAAGAAGGTCAATTAAGTATTAAGTTATTATGATGTAGAAGTCTTCTTTAGATAATGATGTTGACATAGTTTTTTCAGCTAAAATGCTCATGGTCATGCTCATGATCGCCTGATGTCAGTCTTCCGTCTGTCTGTCTACACTTGACCTTGTGTATGCAATAGAATCTGCTTATTTTCATTGGATCTAGGTGAAACTTGGTCAGAATGACAGCCTTGATGAAATCTTTTTTGAGTTCGAATAGGATCATCTGGGGTCAAAAACTGGATCACGGGGTCAAATCAAAGAAAAACCTTGTCACTCACATGTGTATGCAATAGAGGTTGCATTTATCTTTTTTTCATTCGAATTTTCGAATTCAAGTATGGGTCATTTGGGGTCGAAAACTTTGTCATGGGGTAAAATCATTGAAAAACCTTGTGTATGCAATAGAGATTGCATTTTTAATTGGACCTTCATGAAACTTGGTCAGAATGACTGCCTTTATAACTCAAGGCCACATTGTTATATGGATCATCTGGGCTAAAGAACTAAGTCATGGGTCATTTGGGGTCGAAAACTTTGTCATGGGGTAAAATCATAGAAAACCCCTGTGTATGCAATATAGGTTGCATATGTCTTTGGATTTTTATGAAACTTGGTCAGAATGGCTATCTTGGTGTATTCTAGATAGAGTTTGCATATTGGTCATCTGGGTTCAAAACTTAGGTCACAGGGTCAAATCATAGCAACCACTTGTGAATGCATTGAATCTTCATGAAACTTGGACATAAAAGTTATCTTAATGCAATCAAGATCAAGGTTGAATGTGGTTCATCTGGGGTCAGAAACTAGGTCACAGATTAAAAACCATGTGTATGCCATAGAGATGACATTTACAACCCATCCTCATGTAAATTGGTCAGCAGTACGGGTCAAACAGAATGTTCGTGTTAATGATATGTAGTTTAGGGCTGAACTTTAGTCAAATATTGTCATAAGTATGTCTCTGGTGAGCGATTAAGGGCCATCATGGCCTATGTTTCATAAGATCTTTATGAAACTTGGTCAGAATGACTGTCTTAAAGAAATCTAGGTTGAGTTTGAATATGGGTCATTTTGGGTTTAAATGTCACAAGGTATAATCAAAGAAAAACCATATTTATCATGCAATAGAGGTAGCATTTGTCATTGGATCTTCATAAACTTTGAGTCGGATGTTTTCCTTGATAAAATCATACTGTAGAATCGAACAGAAAATACATGTATACTTGTGTACTTTAAATAATTGAACGCACACCAGATACAGGCACACTATCGCCAAATATTATGTGTTAGGGTCTGTGGGGGCTTGCAAAAAAATTAAGGTTGGTTTACAGCTTTTTATCTCTTAGATACTTGAAATTGGTATTTTTGGTCTTTACGGATGAATAATTGTCCGTCGTCCGTCGACATCTCCTCTGAAACCACCTGGCCAATGGCCAATGTTGATGAAACTTGGCAGGGATGTTTCTTGCCTGAAGCTCTACCAAAGTTGCTCAAAGAATTCCATTCCATGCAGAACTCTGGTTGCTATGGCAACAATTAATGTTCCTCTATTTAGTTTGTTCAAATCAAGCCCCTTGGATCAAAATTGACCACACCTGTGTGTGTGAGGGGGTTCCTTTACTTTATATAGAGTTATAGGAAAATCCATCCAAGCTTCCAATGAGTTCCAATAGCAACCACTAACTTCCCAAGCAACCACTGACTCTCTTAGCAGCAAGTGCATTAGAACTCAGATGAGCGATATAGTGCCATTATGGCCCTCTTGTTCTTAAATTACCCAAATGAGTTTATTGCACAAGAGCACGATAGTCCATAATTTCTGTCCAAGAAGGTCAATTAAGTATTAAGTTATTATGATGTAGAAGTCTTCTTTAGATAATGATGTTGACATAGTTTTTTCAGCTAAAATGCTCATGGTCATGCTCATGATCGCCTGATGTCAGTCTTCCGTCTGTCTGTCTACACTTGACCTTGTGTATGCAATAGAATCTGCTTATTTTCATTGGATCTAGGTGAAACTTGGTCAGAATGACAGCCTTGATGAAATCTTTTTTGAGTTCGAATAGGATCATCTGGGGTCAAAAACTGGATCACGGGGTCAAATCAAAGAAAAACCTTGTCACTCACATGTGTATGCAATAGAGGTTGCATTTATCTTTTTTTCATTCGAATTTTCGAATTCAAGTATGGGTCATTTGGGGTCGAAAACTTTGTCATGGGGTAAAATCATTGAAAAACCTTGTGTATGCAATAGAGATTGCATTTTTAATTGGACCTTCATGAAACTTGGTCAGAATGACTGCCTTTATAACTCAAGGCCACATTGTTATATGGATCATCTGGGCTAAAGAACTAAGTACAGGCACACTATCGCCAAATATTATGTGTTAGGGTCTGTGGGGGCTTGCAAAAAATTAAGGTTGGTTTACAGCTTTTTATCTCTTAGATACTTGAAATTGGTATTTTTGGTCTTATTTTGTTCATTCACTAGAAGAAATTATTGAATAAAAGGCCTACGGGGTATTCATTATTTGCACTTTTTGTATAACCTAAAGTAAATGTTAACTTGTGGAAATAAAGAAATTATTACTGTAACAGCAGTTGTTATTATTATCGTTACACTGTAAATTGTGTACACTGTAGTAGGGGTAATTGAATACAGAAAAAGCAATGTACACTGTAGTAGGAGTAATTGAATACAGAGAAAACAAGGTACACTGTAGTAGGAGTAATTGAATGCAGAGAAAACAACATCTTTGCATTGAATTAACACAGCTGTGCAGACACTATATACCAAGCATGCAATTAAAGACTGAATACAATTTACACAAACTACAGAACTGTCAAATATACTGCAGAAAATACAATCTATACTCTGCAGACTATACCATGCATACTCTGCAGGTCTGCAGACTATACCATGCATAATCTGCATGCCTGCAGACTATACCATGCATACTCTGCAGGTCTGCAGACTATACCATGCATACTCTGCATGTGTGCAGACTATACCATGCATAGTCTGCAGGTCTGCTTGTATCTGCTTTCATCTGTTTCAAGGCAGAGGTACATTTGTTCTTCTTTACCTTGCTTATAATCAGAATGCGTGCGAATCTGTTGAGGTGCTCTTTAAATGGACTGCGTCTTGCCAGACCTTGATTCATTGATTATTTAATATGCAACACTTTGGATTACATACAAACTCAGGGCTGGCGTGAGTTATACAGGCAGAAAGGCTGTCCTCCTAATTAATATCCTCATGACCGCTGTCAAACTGCTACTATGCGACTGGTTCAAGCAATCTGGACAATTTTTCTTATTTTCAAGATTTTTCTCGAAAAAAAAAATAGCGTGTTTACAGTGATCACACCTTGCAACTGGCCTATAGCGCGCATACGTACCGTATTTGAGAGTTTCATTCTGACGTTAACGTCAAGTTAAAATAAAAAATTGCACTGGCGAACGACGTGTCAGGTTTGATCAAAGAAAGATAAGCATAAAAATTCAAAAATACATTGCGAATTTACATGTTGCACATTGCACGTGAAATTCGTGCTCACCATGGCCACTCAACTGAGACAATGTCGCTTACCTGAATTTTTAACCCAATAATTTGCAGATTTGTGTATGAATCAAAATATAACCGGTTTTAGGACAATTAGTCAACATTTGAAAATATTATAGCACTTATAAAACCCGTGCGGAACTTTTGGGCTTAGGTGTATATGGATGGCAGGGAAGTTTGTTTATTATAAAACGTACGTTAAATGAAAAATAATCACATGGTCAACAATATCAATTGTTTGAGAGAACAATAAAAATAATTCAATCTGCGCTTTGTTCAACTTCAAGCGATATCTAAGGATGTGGATCGAAAATTATTGTGTACCAAGGAAAAGACCTTGAGACAGAAATAAACAAAGCAATATCAACAATGAAATATAAATACAGTACTGTACAATGTGTATAACAGGGAAAACCAAAAATGATTCTGGGTTACCTTGTAGTTGTAATCGGTGAAACCGTTCACTGGGCCTTGACATGCAGCGTCCTCGATAAATGGCGGATGATTTTGATCACGTGAGTTCCTCCTCGGGAATGTACGTAAATTGTGTCTTTTTTTTAAGAAATTTATTTTAAGGTAAATATATATGTAATCGTTCGTAAATAAGAAAGTTGTCAATGAAATAACATCTTCAATTTGAAAATCAAACTACAAACTCTGATATCGAATTCCGTACGTTTCCGTAAATTTCCGTAAATATTCGTACTTGTCCGTGATATGCATATGGTAATCTTCCGTAATCAGTTAACAGCGCAGTAATTTCTAAAACAGAAAAAATTGTGTATTGCAGCCCGTGGGCTATAGACCTTTCTGCAATCGTTTGAAGTTGTATGTACTGTTTTTATTTTTAATATGTTCTTATCGTATGCAACATTCAAACAAAAGATTGATCTGGTCTGTCTTGCACTACTTTCCCAAAGCGCATGTTTACAGTTGGTATTCGCACATAGCACAGTTAAATTGTCTGCAGTGTTTGAAATGTGGTAATCTAACTTAGGCCTAGGGGACTTTCAGTCCCCAGGCAAAAAAATTATAAATTTTCTTATTATAGGGTGGACGTGTGTCACAAAGTTATTTGCTAGACTTTTCCTATAAAAGTAAGAGCATTGTTTATAGTATTAAGTTTCGTTTACTTTCATGTAATTTTCTAGCTTTTTTAGCTTAAACAAGGTAAATGAATTCATTTTTGAACGTTTTCTATTTTGTTTCATAATTTGTTTCAGTAGAAAGATGCTTTTCAGTATAAGATTTTTGTAAGCTATTTTGTTTCATATTATGATTTCGTTTTCAAGATGTCGTAATTTTCAAAGTAGCTGAATTAGTTGTCAGTTCATCGAGGAATCAGGGCAGTCTTTTAAATCTTTCTCAAATGCCTTTGTGTGATTACCTTGTTTAAGTAATCATTGAATATCTTGTCTTATGATATGATTGTACATAGTGAATTTAAGCTGCAGTTTAAATCTGTTTACTCAGATTAATTGTGTTTTATTTCTTTTTACTTTCATTCTTAATAATAATACAAGTTGTTATTGTTAATGAGAAACATTAATTAATGAACGTATGAAGTAACGTATTACACTTTTGAAAATAGCACGTTTTATAACACGTTTACTATTGCGTAACCTTCAGATAGTATGGTATACTCAAAGAGTCGTCTTTGAACGCATGTTCATATATATTCGTATGTACGCACAGTTATGGGAACCTACAAAGGTATGGTGTACCCGTTGGACCGGTTAATGCCCGATACGTTTTATGTGCCATGGTATTAACAGTACGTTATATATTTTAGCTTTGTTCCCCGGAAGATACAATGCCATCAGTGTTAGAGATATGTATTGCCCCCAGACGATGACTGTCCTGGAGAAGACCTACATGTTACGTAGATTAACTACTAGATTCGCCCGGATGTATTGATTCCCGAGCACAGACTTGTCTACGTGGTGCCCTTTTCACACCACAGGAAACAACTTTATCGCAGTTGACATTAATGTCTACTAAAATCAAACCCCGGATTACCGGAGCCTATACGGAGATGTTGTTCTGAATGGCGGGGATAATCATTTGTAATTGTAAAACGTGTTTCACCGTTAAGTAAAGTGTAAACGTGTCGAAATCAGGACTATCATTAAGACGTTTTTATAGTCCATTATACATTATTATCATATTTTGCATTCATCTTTGTAATATTCATCACTGTAATTAAAGCTGTATATTTTGTATGGTGTCGAATGTTTAATTACTCTGGTGTGTTTAGCCCTGACCATCCATTGTTACACTGACAAACAGCTTAATTTGACGTAGAATGCATCCATCTAATCCGCATTACCTAATGACACAATTGGAAGAGGCAGTGAGTCAACCATATGACATCCTGTGCAAGCACCATCCATGTTCATTGGTTTCTGATCACATTAAATGTAGCCTTTCTACAGTGCAGAATGGATAAGTGACCATATTGTGTTGACTGTGAACTGGCTTTTGAAAACTTTTTTGACCTTATAAATCATGTAAAGAAATGGTGTCCTGAGAATTCACTCAAGCCAAACTTTCCGAAAAAGAGAGGATGCTTCAATATGGCAGATTCCTGTCTGTCATGGGTTAGTGGTAGGGTTAGGGTTAGGGAGCCGAACCCTAACCCTATATTAACTACATATACACTCAGCGTTTCCTACGGTTCAGAACAACTACTTTTTTACCATTTTGTGTGATGTCCACGTTTGAAATCTTGAACGTCATATTTATAAAGAGTGGCACAGTCTTTTTTATACACGGAAAAACTAGACTCCCATTTCGACTGTGGAAATGTATAGATTGTGTAGTCTTTTGGATCGTCTTTACAAAAATATTTGACCTGTTCCAAAACATTTCTGAAATAGTCAACTTCTTCCTCAAAATCTTTCTCAGCATTTTGTATTTTCTTGTTTAGCTCATTAAAAAAGAAATTATAAATCTCAAAATCCGGCCAATTTGAGAGGATAAATTGTTCCTTTTGAGTAGTATTAAGCGATACCTGAGCATGATTATTATTCTTTTTTTTCCCATATAATATATCTGCAGTAGACCAATTGAGAACTCTTTTCATTAGGACAAGTGATTCATCAAATCTTTCTAGGACAAGAACGAATGTAAATTCCGAATTAATCTTGCCAAGTTCTTTCTGCAAATTGTTATTATATTCTAGAGCACTCTTCGATATTCCGAAAAATGATGCAAGTCTATTAGGTGGCATATATTTTTCCGAGTCCCTTAACATTGTGTTAACATAAACTTGGGGAGAAAGATTTTTAAACCTTTTTCTCAGTTCTTTGGAATAAAAAACATGACTAATGAATCTTTCTTCTGGATTGCGAACGATGCTTATGATTGCAGGATCCTTTACAATATGCGTGAAAAAAATATGATTGTATTGTGTATGTGAAACAAATATATTGTAATGCCTTTTTGTCGCTAATAAGTTTCTTTGATCACTGGTATCTATGTAGTTTTTTTTGGCAAGAACATTGTTAGATTATGTTTGAAACCAAACATTAAAAAGATGCATGCCATTGTGCTTGATGCCGTTTTAGGAATTTTCAAAAAAGCAATTTGTGTTCTTTTAGTGGTAGATACATCGTTTGATACCAATACTTCAGTTTGCGTTCGTTTAAGTGTATTTTGGTTCCAGGTCTTGTTCAATAAGAAGAATGAAAGCAGGAGTAGAAGAAAAATTCCTACGTAGAAAACTTTCATACCTATAACGATAAAATGTATATATTAAGAAACACTGCAACACTATAGCTATCTTCTATAGACTCCAGTTCGATAATAAACATGTTTGTGAATGTTCTATAATTTGTAAATAGTGCATAAGTAGAATAGGAAGCTTCCATCTTACTTATACACGTCACTCTTCAGATTATGAATCTGAAATGCTGCAACTTTTTCCCTACAAAAACTTATCGTGCAAATGTTTCAGACTGTTGCGCGTTTCTATCATTTTTAAACAATATAATTATGGTAATGCGTGTTTAAAGAAATTGTTAGGCTAACAGAATTTACAAAAATTATTTTGTACTGAATATATTACTGTGATACATCTATGATGTCCGTCTTTATAGAACAAGCGTTCCATAAGATTGCAGTTCGCTATAAAAGACATTAAATCGTCGAAACAGCAAATCATATGCTCATTATTAGCTTTTGTTAAATATTCCGCATTCTTCTTGCCTGGTTTACCCTGAATAAATGTTATTTTTGACACATTTGTTTTGCATTTGATCGTCGTATGAAGGCTGCCAAAAACTACCATAATAAAACAATATTTTTGACAGTGGTATTTTGAAAATAGCTTCCACATTTTCTAACATCTGTTTTATAAAATGCGTTTCCCTGAACTCGATGGATATACAACCACTATAGATATGGGGCTTTCAAATTTAATCAAAGACTCGTTATACAACCAGTGGCTATCCATTTGATCTCTCTCGATCAAGGCTGAAGTTACAAATAAAAGAATAAAAGAAAATCTCACAATTTTGTATACATCTTTATTGATCTTTAATTAGTTATCAGTATGAATTGTAAAATATTTTAACATGCTTTCTATGTATGCATTAACAAATATACTAATAGTGCGATAAACGAGCATAGAAAATGGTCACCTGACTGTGTCAATTGAAAATGATCGGACAATCATTTAAAATTAAGGACCTTTTTGATGAATCATCATTTTCAAATAATATAGGATAGAAACGGTTTGCGTTTTTAAACAGCGATAACACTTTAAGGACAAAAAAGCAGCACGGATAAAAATGATGTGTGTTTACTCGATTCATGCTTCTTTTATGCGCAGGAATTTTCAAAGCAAATGTACACTGTTGTAAAATGAAATTGTGTTGGCTGTCAAGATCGACATTACCACAAAGGGACGACTCATGCTTAACTGAATCGAAAATGAAGTTGTTGGAATTAAATATAGATGAAATATTGAAATTAATTAATGAAGAGGACATCATTTGCCGTTCCTATCAGAATGTGATGTGTTTGAACATTTCACCAGAGCTTAAAGCCATGTATCAACTAAAAGTTAAGTGTACAAACTGGCGTGCAACTGAAATAAAAAGTTCTAACTGGAAACGTAAAACGATAAAAATGACAATTGATATTATCAATGTAGAAAGAAAGTTTGTGTAATGTGTGAAAAAAGGGTAATGTTTAGTTTCCGTCAAAAACAAAAATGGAAATACTGTTCAGAGTTTATACTTTGTATATTTTATTTTACAAGATCAAAATGTTACTTTACAAGAGTCTTGAATTAATGTTTACTAGCTACTTCTTTCTGTTAAATAGTTAGACAAGTGTTCGTACATATACATATTTATAATTAATCCGAGAAAAGAAATTAAGTGGAATAATTGAGTAAGTAACTGTTTCAATTTTAACAGAATGTAAGTAAAAAGTTGAGAATTTGTGTTTTTACATGTGTCTTACTGATCAATCACAAAGTGAAGATTGTATCTACTGCTTCATTGAGCTCATCCGGATCTATCTAATCAGACACACTTAGGTTTTCTAAAAACATATTTATTTTATACAATTGACCAGACGCCAGGTGACAATCAAGTGACTTCAATACCTATCAAAATTCGACTTTACCTACGACAAATAAATGCACGTGGAAAAGGTTTGAATGGATTCTTTTGTTATAAATAATCCAACATCAACAAAGGGGTGGGTTTATAGCACCATTGGCGTCATGTCAGTTGTTGTACGATGAGTTGCATGCAAAATGAATATGATCTCTAAAAATCAAAGTTACAGTTAACAATCAGTTTAATATAAAATATACTTCATAGATCTAGCACATTTGAAATTTCATAACATTGTTACCTTAATGTGTCTATCTTTCATCGCTCTTGCTTACACTTGTCCGTTTATTATAACCTTTTTCGTCATCATCATCATCATCATCATCATCATCATCATCATCTTCATCAACATCAGATTCATCATCATCATCGTCATCATTGCCATTTTCATTACTGACATCTTCATCATTTACATGTTCATTGTCACTATTGTTTTGTTTTTCTTTATGTTCTATAATATCTTAGACGAATGGATTTTTCGAGCTTGAATTTCCCTTCCATGTAATTCTGAATAGTTCTCATTATTTTATTGTGAGTATTTCCACCTCTCAGATTAAACACGTAAAACAGGAATCTGTCTATTGAAGCATAAACACACGTAGATCATCTCTTTTTCGGAAATTTTCGCTTCAGTGAATTCTCCTAACACCAACTCTTTACAAAAATTTTCAGGTCAAGTTTGTTTTCAGAAACAATCCACAGTAAAATCAAGATGACCACTTGTCCATTCTGTCGTGCACAGTTAATTTATCAGCTTCAACGTGCACAGAACCGTGTCCTAATTACGACTGCACTCTTGAAAGGCTATATTCAATGTGATCAGAACCCAGTAAACATGGTTGTTGCACAAGACGTTTGTCATGTGAGGTTCTGTTTAATATATCTAAGACATAAATGCGCAAGCGCACATTTTCTGGAGTGTTTGGTTTTGATTCCACAAACAAATAAGCAAACGGTTGACTCACTGCTTCTTCCGTAATGCGGATAAGATGGATACAATCCACGTCAAACTAGGCTGTTATCTGCTGGATTGTTAAACAGAAGAAGATAATGACAATTTCTCCTCTGAGTAGGATCTCAACTAAAGGACCAATTCTTATTCAATGCTTTCGCTGACAAGTTTCTGTGATGGCTTCCTACGGTGAACTGATGTTCTTAGGCAGCTTCTACTGACATGTCGTCCAAAATTATGACGTTCCGCACTTGTGGATTTCTCTAGAATTAAAAGCACTCCCGGCATGAATTCTACTTTTAGGTAAAGAGTATTTTGCATAATGCCAGATAAGGGTTGTCATCTTTTATAAATCCAAATATTTCTACATTCTACATCCTAAGTTAGGTTGTTTATGAACTAGTAAGTATTCAATCAGTTACCTTCAAGTAGTGTCCATACTAACTATTTAATACAATCACTTATAATAGTGTTGTTATTGTTTAAAAAGAAGCTCCTGCAACAAGAAAATTACTCCGCTATTGTGTAGCGTATGACGTCACAGCCGACCTAGTTTAACGTGAAATCCTTCTTTCTGTTTTACGTCATGATAGCAATAACGGTTACTACCAAAACTCCAAAGTCTAAAACAGCTGGCACTTGACATTTAGAAAATTATGTAACAAGAATATAAATAGAAATGTAGAGATATTTATAAAGATAATTATGAATAGATCTGCACAGAAATGAAAGATGCAGGAAATGTACAAATTTATATTTATAAATTTACAACTGCTTTCAAGATTTAAAGGTTAGGTATGTGGACGGCGGTGGTAATACAGAGACCCAATATTGACAACCGGGCAGCGGCGAGCTAATTTTGTATTATTTCCAAGTTTTGTTTTGTGAGATCGATAAAGCCATAAGGCGCTTAGATTCGAATTCGAATATACGAGAAAAAAGCGCCAATTCGGTGTATATGCCTTAGGCATTGGTTCAAAAGGAAGCAAACTGTTCAGCAAGACTAGCATAGTAGAAATGTACTTGTTATTTTTAAATTGATGTGGGTTGCCTGCAGTAGACGAATGAAAGTCACGTATCTGAAACATTTTGAGTTGAAAGCAAATGTGTATTGTACCTTGGGAATTAAGCATGTCGAGATTCTGACTTATACGCAGGAAGATTAATGCTACCGGCAACAAAATAGATCGACACTTTTGCTAAAGTATGATCTTTACACTGTCCTCTTTATGAGATATGAAATGTTCCGTTTCAGTGCACATATGTTCCTAAAATTTAAAAAAAGAACTGTTAATATCTTCTTCTCATGAACAATTGTATGAAATATTAGGCATACAGAGTAATACAGTAAAAAGTGTTCAAGTAGAAACAAGTTCATGTAATGCGTAAATTGAAAATGATTCTTGATTGAAATCACTTTAAACTATTATACTGCATTTGTTCGTCCTGTAATAGAGCACGGTAATGTCATATGCACTAATTGTACAGCTACTGAAAAAGATATGCTGGACAAAATGTTGAATGAGCGCGTTTAACAATAGGGGCAACTCAACTCGCCTTTTTGACAATCCGGTATCGTGAAATTAATTGGAAGCCTCTCGAAAACAGAAGACGTGAACGTAGATTTACTCTGGTCTATAAAATGGTTAATCGCTTTAAATCACAATATGTTATATGTCGTGTGGCGTAAACGCGTAGTTCTATTTCTGGTTACATTTTTCGTAACTCTGATCATGTGTCATGCACAATCACCAACAGCAGTGGGAAGGTAACAGTTGTCAAAATTTGCGTATATCGTGCGTATAGCGTGCGTTTAACGTGCATGCGCTCATCATTTATTTTGTCAATCGTATATAGTAAAGTATTTCGTATCAGTCATCGTACAACGTACACCATATACTTCACACGTTATACGACTCCCGATGCACGATATGCCTACACGGTATACGATCGATCTTGTATTCAATCGCGAAAAGTTCACTTAGCGTGTACATCTCCGCAAAAATATTGCTGACTTCATATTATATAATTTCGCTTGTTGGTGTAGGTATGGGCGAGAACGACTTTTGGACATGACGTAGACAGTTTACTTCTGAGATAAGAAATTTATTGATATTTTATTGACGGGAAAAAACTTAATTTTTCAGCAATATCGGACCTCGGTTTTAGGTCTCATCCCAAACTGCTGTTGTTTCGGCATTCTCTTAAAACATTGTATACCCGCACCGAACACTATATCGCGGGGAAATGGGATTTATGGTGTTACAAAGGTGTTTATAAGCTTAGTGGAAATTAAAGGACGAATCAACGAAAGCTTTACTATAAACGATACTGACTGATTGGAATTAAATTTCCGTTTGCTGTCAGCAAGACGAAAGGACAGTGTTTTTCGTGTAGAGTTGATTAAACGAAGCGTATTGACGACAGTTAACTTTAATAACGTCCGCTTGTTCGCACTTCGGGATCAATTTCATGCCAAATTACCCACGCATGTTCAAATATGACACTTAATATGAACATGTTTTGTACCTATGGAAGTTGTGGATCCTTAAAATTAAAGTCTTTCTTTCAATTGTTAGAGTATAAAGCCTCTAAATGATCTGATTCATTTTTTCTGATTAAAATAAATGTAAAAGTATTCATATAACGTGTAGTCCGTATATCGTGTTACGTGCGCTTCGTATATCGTGAATACCGTGTATCGTTCTGTATCGTTTATCGTGTATTTACCGGACGTGCATCGAGCGTGTAACGTGCGTATATCGTGCGTGCATCGTGTGTGCATCTTCCGCTCCGTGTGATATATGTTAAGTATTTTAATTCATTTTACTATCTATTATTCGTGATTGGTACAATTTTCCCGCCCATGTAAGAAAGTCGCCTACTTTAAACAAGAGCTTAAGCCAAACGAACAAAGAACAGCGTCTTACTACTGCACTGAAAACAGACGAGCTCAAGTTATACACTATCGACTTCGTATGACGCGCAGTACTCATTATTACTCAAATTTTGATTGTTTACGCTATATAGTTGAGTCTTCTCTTTGTTGCTGTGAAGAAATTTAAAACAGTCTAATTGCCGCATTTCACTTTCCACTAATTGGAGACGTATCAGGGGAAACTTAACAGTTGAAACTTTGCTTTTGTGATGAATCATTTATGTACTATATGTGACATACGCAATAAATATGTTTAAACTACTCACCGAAATATGTAAACAATATTCAAATCACATTGGAATTGTTTTGAACTGTATGCGTTTTAACCTTTAGCCTTATAATTATGCAAACGGAAATTAATTTTAGGTCACGTTTCTTAAAAATCAAACTTTTTTTAAGTAATTTTGTATAGGCAAGTAACATTTCTGTGATTTAATTTTGAAATCAAACTAGTGGTTTCAGAGATATTCTAAATTTTCCACATAGCCATATTTGGACAACTGGTCCCACCTTTTTGGCGGCCATGTTTCATGAATCCATGAATTTGAATTATTTGAAATGATTTGGTTGAGAATCGCCCAAAGAACATTTCTGTAAAATTGTTGTGGTTTCTGACGAGAAGAAGTTTTTCTGTTTTTATTGTAACCAAAGTTTTGCATGGCTTCACTTTCTTTCAAAATCTAATCCTCCCATGAATGGAACATCCCTACAAAGTTTCATCAAATTTGGCTCTGTGGTTTCAGAGGAGGTGTCGTTTGCAAATGTAAACAGATGAATTGTCACCCTGAGGATATGTGGTCAGGTGAACTAACCTCAAGAATGTGTTTATCGTTAAAAACAGAAACTAACAAATACGACTGAACCATGTCTTTAAAATTGTTTATAACAAGTGTCCTACATAGATAAATGACATTTTGTACCTGTTAGAGATAAACATACTTATTCCAAAATGTGTACAGTGTAAAAGTTCCCAAATGTTTTGGTAAAGAAAATGTCACATTTAACTACAGTGCAATTAATGACTGGTATTCGCTGCCAAAGGGATTAAAGAAATGACCGTAAAAAACAATTTAATAGGCTTAGTTTAGGTAAAAAACAGAGTGAAAGAAATACGATTTTAGCTTTAGTTTGTACGAATTTAATCTAGTTCGATTACAAAGAAAGCTCCGTAGCTTATTGAATCGCTATCGAACACTCATTCCAGATGTCATCACGCTCGTGAGAGAGAGGCAGCGAGTTTTATATCACTGCTACCCATTTAAGATTTGTGGACTGAGGTTCGTTTGGCATCAGTGTCTTTGCCCAAGGACACACCTCATGCTCGGGCTGGGATTCGAACCCTGGATCTCTAACCACTGAGCTATCGAAGCCCACTTTCATGGGCAATCCTATGTTAATACACACTGCTATATGACATATATGTTACATCTGTCTATTCCTGAATTAGTCTTATTCTAAGTTACCATATGTTTCCTTTTATATCATAAATGTCAGTCATACTAGCCGTGATATTTTAACCTTATTGTAATATTTATAAGCTATCTGTGATAAAAAAGACCTTCCTTAAAATGACTTAAGTTTTAACTAGTCTCTATTTGCCTCTGTTTTAAGTAATTTGTGTAACTATGTAACTGGTATTTGTAACTTATGTATGATTGTATGTTTTTGTTTTAACCGGGAAAAACATCAATCAAGAAATATCATAAGGTCACGCTCAAGGTCCTATCAAGATCATGTGTATAAAAGCTTAAAACTAGTTTGAAAAATTGTACACATGGTCCAAATTACATCTCTATAGCTTCAAAAATAAGAAAGTAGGTCAAAAAGTAAAATTGCTGCTGACTAAATATCTGAACTTTGGATCTTGTCAAAAGACAACATTTATCATAGTGAAATTGACGCCCCATTCATAAAATTCGCATTTTGCTTTGATTTTTTATTTGCTATTTTTTTAAAAAAACTCTGTTATCATATACATCACGACCATTATAGCAGGCTCATTAGTTGGTGGAATTTAAAGTCTTACTGTAACTCTACAGTGTATACTGAATACTTTATTACCAAAATTATGTTCTTTTTTATAATGGTTACTAAAGAGTGACAACTTACTCTTTCTGGTATGCCATTAGGTAAGTCTTAACTCACACGATGGAGGTAGATGTATAATTTCCATATATCTTTTTATTTAAACGGTAAACTTCTTTTAAAATTTGAATGTGAATCATTGAAAGAATATAATTAATGAAAACAGCAATTTTCGTGGTCTTCGAAAAAGTCACTTTTATGGTTTAAATACCTTAAACTGCACCTATGATATATTCCTACATCCACACACATATGATATTAGTATAATCCCAAAAGAAAAGATAATACAACTGGAAAACATAGGGGATGTGGTTAAAAAGATTTTTCAATAAGGGGTTTGGTTCGCCTATTATGAAAAATGGCCCAATATTAAAAAAAATCATCTTCCGTATTTATACATGTAAACCAAGTATAAAAGCACACAGATACATTTTTTTGAGCTTGAATCATCAAACATCAAAGATGATGACAGTTGAATTAGACACACATCGTCGCGGAATTCGTGTCATTTTCTAAAGTTTTCGTAACTTCGAATGGAAATTTAAGTATGAGCACAGTCCTCGAGAATCTATATTTTTACACAGAGTATACTTCAGCCTGATTCTGCAAAAATCTTAAGACTGTCGACATCTGTGCCGGGTGTGATTCAAAAAAACAAAAAAAACAACGAGTGTCGTGGAGACATAATGCACGGACATTAAATAAAGTGTACACCGTTTCTATAGCAGATTGTAAACATATGCAAAACAGGTGAAATGTGTATGCATATTTGCCTTCTAAAGTGTCCTTTTGATGTTTTGATGACAAAATAGAGCACTGAACACACTAAAACAAACTAAGTTAGTATAACGGTCTTGATAAAATATCTATATTTCTTTAACACAAACATTTACTTTGTCGTGTAAGGGCCGATAATAAATCATAATACGCCAGGTGACTGCACGTGTCAATGTCAAATAAGTTTAATACTTTGGAATGGTTTTGGATTATTTTCTATATGTTCGGCTCAATCGGGAAATATATTTAACAAGACGAATTGTTTAAGCTTGTGCATTACTGTTTTGGTCAGATTGCAAATAAACCCATAATATTTGTGAAAACTTCAATTCGAAAGTAGAAGTGTAATAGGACAGTAACCTTGTAAATGTAACTGTTCCGAGTGTGTCTGTCTATAAACAAATCACAATAAGTGCCTATCTGATGGTATTTTCAGTCCAGTGCAGTAAGAATTCATGTTATTATCTAAATAGCTCCCCTTGCCCTAGTACAGAATATGTGTGAAAATAAATTTTGTATCAAATTGACTGGGAGTGGGAACGTAAGTATGACGTGATCAGAACCACTTTGTACAGTCATTCAGATAGTGAAACTTATTAGTGGCTCTGTTTAATGAATCTGGAAAATAAACAGGCTCAAATCCTGGTGCAGGCATGATTTATTCCCTCATATAAGCCCTTATACCTGAATTATTTCCTGACAAAAGTAAAGTTAGGAGACATTTACTCTGAATATATCATATATCTACATGATGTGTAAAGTTTTTTGATATGAGTAGTAACTGTATCCATGACAGCTTATTTAGACTGCTTCTACAAGCAGTATGACCAGTGCATAATACTGTTGACAAACATCTTTTTAAGATTATTGTGGTGTACAGCTTATTATGCATAGACAGTGTATATCTACTGTATATTAAAATCAAGGATTACGCGACATGAGTAATCGTTCCAAATGTAAAAAGTAAATATTTATGTACTTAATTTCTTCTGTGTTTTCAACGTATAAACTGTATTTATTGAAATAAGAGACTGTAACCAGCATATAATTACACTCCTTTTTTCCGTGCAGACTCATTGCAGCCAGGATGTTATTTTCCAGTATTGTTTGGATTATGCCTAGCAGAGCTTTAACCATACCATGCTCATGACAGGCTTAATGTAGGCATTTAAAACTGTATTCTGTATTAAACTGTATTCTGTATGAGTATGATAAGTTCAAATCATCAAGTGCTGAATGCTCACTCACCCACAACTTTATGTTAGTTGCATTAGTTTCTTTTACAATAATGTATGTTACATGCAAACATCATATTGCACTGTTTGATTTATCTTTATCAATAAGTTTAGAGGCTGATCCTCTTTAAAACCCCAAGAATGTTCCACCAGTCTTCTAGATTGCATGATGTGACATAAGGTAACAGACATTTCTGTATAAGTTGCACATATATCAAGAAAATGGCTGTGATAGTGTATTTCAGCTATATTTACCAAAATTTAAAACAACACTCTTTTCTTTAATATATTTTCATCTAGTGTACCATGAAACTTATAGATCTGAAGTATGTTGACCAACATAAATTGATTGCACTCACATATTGTTTATTAATAGTATCAGTTTTCATTCTGTAAATTTACAGGGTATTTCAGAAATCATTTTAAAAATGTCTAAAAAATAAATGTTCATAAACATGACACATTTTTCCATAGTTGCGAGTTCCCTGCTGTATGTATTGATTGAAGAAAAGATGTTAAGTGTTGGAAAGGAGCAAAACAAAAAGTGTGATATAACTCATCCATTACTCATGACCATTTCAAGGACAAACTGTAACTTCATATGGAAAATTTCACAGGAAAAAATGAAAAATCGTCATTTGGTATACAAAAATTAATCAAAAATGTATCATGTGACTGCTGTTTTTTAAAATATAATTGTTATAATTGATATTGTTTCTTCACATTACAAAAACTTATCAAGTCACTTATAGTAACTAAGGATAAATGTTTCTTTGACAGGTATGACATGTGAAGGTCCATGAATAGCATGAATGTGTCATGCCTAGATGTACAGTACATATTTAAAGCCACATGGAAGTTGGGTACACAAAATTTTCTTCAAACTGGTCTTTAAAAGGTATTCTGAATAAATCTACATCATTTTTTTCATTTAACTAAATGTTACATATATAAAGTAACTTATTGCAAGGTTACTGAGTGGAAAGGGAGTAAACGTTACACAAATATACTCTGAATTTGACAATTTCTATGGATTTACTCAAAATTCAGGCTAATTTTTATTAACTTCTGGAGTTTGAAATATTATTTGAGGACAAATACATGTCCAAATGCTTTAAATTACAGTCAGATTAGAACTAGAAAGTGCCAATATGTCAATATAAACTGCATTGTAATTCCATCCGTGTAGTGTTGATTAACAGTCCCTTGTAATCTAGACTTAAATGGTTCACGTGTAAACTAGCAATTTTATGAAAATTTTGATAACTCCTCAAATTTCAAGAAATGAAATCTTCGCATACCGATACGATGTTACAATAATAGTTTCTATTTATTTATGTTAAAAGCATTTCACATTATAAGTTTTAATGCATTTCTTTGGGAAAACACTAGTTTTTCCGTGAGGTTTAGCTCGTAAGATTTATTTTCAACGTTTGAATTTGAATGCATTCCTAGCAATCAATGCATTCTTCAGCGGAGGGAAACAAAATACGCTGAATTTTAATGGTCAGGGTATAGGGTATGCCTCGAATATCATAAATGTGTTTGGAAACTAATATTAATGAAAAGTACGAAAACCAGGCGCTTAACGGTGACTATAATCCGCCATTTTCCGTGATGTATAACAAAATAAAGTCACATTATTTCCCACAGTGCTACTTGTCTAGATCAAATACCTGATAGATTTGAACGGGACAGTGCCCCCATCAAAGCTTGTCCTCTTACTCATATTGTCAATGTGTCATTTATCCAACGTGTAGTACCGGATGATTTAAAGTATGACGTGTTAAAATATAAAAAAAATATATAGTTTTCAGTCTGGATTTAGGCACTGGTTTTCGTTTCGACGTATACATACCCTGCACACTTATCTGACTTTATACGATTCCAAATGGATAAGGGTCATATGGTAGGGATTGTACTGCTTGATCTCCAGAAGGCCTTCGACACTGTTGGTCACTCTAAACTTGAAACCCTTGGGCTAAGTGAAGTTGCCGTCTGATGGTTTAGGTCATACTTATGTGCTAGACATCAACTGGTTTCTGTTCCTGATACATCATCTTCTCTCTCTAGTATCACATGTGGTGTCCATCAAGGGTCAATACTTGGACCTCTTTTACTTTTAATCTACGTTAATGACATGTCAGCAGTTAAAAGAATAAATTAATTTTATATGCTGATGATTCTGGCATATTGGTTACAGGTAAAAGTAAAAGCCAGATTGTTTGGCTCAAAACCAAAAGTAAAATGTTTCAATCAAGCATGAAAATATCATGTAATGTCATGATTATTGATGCTGTCCATTTAGTTAAATATATTGGCGCCATTTGGGCCAAAGCGTGTCTGGTGAGCCTATTGCAAGATCAGTTATTAGTAAAGCCAACACTAGGGTTAAAATTCCTGCAAAGAAAACGTGATTTTCTACCAGAAAGCTATTGGTTACATCCCTCATCCAGTGCCAATTTGATCATGCCTGTTCTTTTTGATACCAAGGTGTGACACAGTTGTTGAAAAGAAAACTTTATAACACAAAACAAGTTAATGATATTCGTCTTGAATAGGATGTTTATGTCTCATGTCGGCCAAGGCCAGTTTAGGTATTTAAAGTGGTTACCAGTTGAAAAACGGGTTAACTAAATTATTTTGTGTCATGCATTCAAAGTTCAGTCATGCATAGCTCCAGATTAACTGGAAGAACATTTTAATCCTGAACACTCATTACACAATCATTGTACCGGTACAAGGTTTTTTTTCTATTTCAATGACAGTGGTTGTTACTGTTTTCCCAAGATGACGGGATTTGGTAAAATGGCTTTTGCTTATCAGGGGTGTATCCTTTTGAATAACTTGCCACTGTTGATACGTAATATTACAGTTTTTAAGCAATTAAGGTAACTGTCTTAACATTGTGCCCTTTCATTCTGAACGATCTCTTTGCATTAAAGTGTAATGTTTGGATAGATAAACTTGGTGTATTACTTTTTAATCTAGTCAGTGACTGTCATAAAATTGCTTAATGCTCATAAAACTGAAATCTTTAGCCATACATGTACAGTACTTTGTTCTCGTGCATACAATGATGTTGTAATAACTTAGGTCTGTGATACTGTACAAATGTGATACCATTGATTCATTTGAAGGATCCTAATCATGCCTTTCCGTGGTGCGTAATCAATGTCAATTACAACAATGGAAATAAGGGAGAACCACTTTCCCCTTATGTGTGTTATCCTTGGTATTGATGAGAATATCATGGTTTATAAACATGTGTATACATCTAATTATCTATGTATGTATGCATCATGTTTGTTTTAGCCATGTTTGTACATCTGTGATATACTGAAATAAATCTATCTATCTATATATCTATATTGTGTTGGCTTAAATTCATGGTTGCCTAGTAGTATTTATCGGGCCTGAGCACATCTCGAAACAAATCCAGTAACTCACGAGCAATTTTATTAAATATTACAAAGTGAACAAAATTCCGACTGAAAACACCATACGCACTTCCTTAAACAACAGTAATGTTATATGGGAGTTTTTTTTCTGTCTGGTCAGTTTTAATTACTTTTGGTTTTACAGCATTTTTCACATACCGGTAAAATTATCGATATTTTACCTGTGCTTCAGCTCACGCTTACCAGTCAATCCCTCAGTGTCGTTTGAACCATTATAGATCTTCAATATTTTCACTATTTCTTTATTCGTTTTCAATGAAAATTACTTACATGGCATATTTATATAATATTTCCAATTAGATTTTCCATACAGTTAAGTTCTGCTTGCAAACGGGTAAAACCTGCGTAAACTATACACAACAAAGACATTTTCAAAGCTATTTGCAATGCATTGAATAGCGCCGTGCACTTCTGTTCGGAAATCTGCATCAACGATAATAACTGGTAGGTGTATAAATGGCACGTAATAAACGTTCAGCCTGCTCAACTTTCTTACAAAGTAGAATGCTGTAAGCGATAGAAAATCGAGATTCCTCTTCTGATGGACATATTAGTGTAGCCTCGCAAGCTTTTGAAGGTTCCACATGCTTTTGTTAGCTGAATATACTCATCGTCTTCAACAATTTTACTGGCGTATGTTCTTCCCCAGATGAGAATTTTAGGGTTTTCAATTTCATTATTATCTCTAAATAGATAAATCCATTTCTAAAATGGCTACACAACTAACTTCTGCAACAAGTCTCTGTTGCTTTCTTTTAGTCATAGAGAACTTACATTCTTCATGCATATTGTAAATATTTTTAAAATTCTCAGACACCTATAAGATAAAACTCATTTCCACTGAAATTAAAGTTAACATGAATAGCTCTCCAAACATGAAACAGAGAATCATCTTTAAAAGCATAATTATATCGTCTACAAAGAAGTCCTTATTTCATCGCTTTAAAAATGTTGCTAACCCATACTGAGAATTTTCAAATTTCTAGATATAAATTTCTCTTTTTCTTTAAAGCAAGATTACTGTTTATTTACTTTTCAGAGTGTCAATACAATATTTTCAAAACTATCACGCATTTAAATACATGAACATTAAATATACGACGTGAGATAGGGAGAAGGTTTGCGTGAAACCGATGAAATAGAGGATAATTGTTGGTTTCGGTGTAAGATCATGTTATAATTTCACCGAGTGAGCACCAAAAGTGATATTTTCCGAGTGGCGCAGCCACGGTGAAAATAACAACTTTTGGTGTTCACGAGTAAATTAACGTGATATTACACCGATACCAACAATTTTTCTGTTTATTTTATGGTTAAAACTCTACTTTTATTGAGTTTGTTTCTACAAAATATCGAAAATCGCGGGAAACGTCACCAGAAACATAGCGCAAATGACGTCATTTAAACGACGTCATCGTCGCATGGTTTCCAGCATTAATTACGCTCGGAATACTTTTTGACGTAAATCCGGGTTAAAGATTGCAAAACAGTGAAAAATAAAAATGGTAATCCACTGTTTCAAAACTGTGGATTATCACTTTTATTTCACTGAGAAAACTCTATAATTCACTGAAAAACATAAAATAAACTAGTTTCATGCTTTGGTTTACAAAAAAAGAGATAAGTACATCCTAGATTCATTCAATGGTTTTCATATGGCCTTATAATGAAAAAATATGCGATTTAACTCTGAAATATAATAATGAACTTTTGAATGCATTATTTTATTCATAAAAATCTGAGCTGTCAGTTGAAAAGTTGAACTAATAAAATTTCTTCACTAAGTTTTTCATTATTTCAGTGAAGGACTACTAAATATATAAGTGTTCCTACGAAAAAATAATGTATATGATGTATGGCTTTATGTTTTATAGATAAAGTACTAACATTTTAAATTTGTATCTTATTGGCATATTTTATTCCTGTCAATCAACTATCATACATGTTTCTTTAAGCAAAATGAAACGTATACGTCTATTATTTGTAAGTGGAGCTATTATGGATAAAGCTGGTGTATTTAAGGAAATCTTCTATCATAATTAATCACTTTATTGATATTGAAATGTTTATATTAAATATAAAGAACTTATAATATAATGAAATACTGTAGAAAGTAAAACAATAAATTGATACACCGACAAAAATATTGATCCCATCTGTCGATATCAGTTTCAAAAGACACTTTTCAGAAACCCTTTTGAAATATAAAAATAAACAAAGTTTTCAATTATATATCACAATTGTTAACTTTATCACTTTGTACAAACCGTTCAGCACAGCATGACCGCATTCGTGATAAACCATTCCTTTGCTTAATGTAATGTGTTAATTGTTTTAATCTTAACGATGTAAGGCCTTCGAGTTTCTTGTAACAAAGGTATAGAACTTAAGTGTTGAACAGTTGTGTGCTCAATTATAAGTGTATGATTTGACCCATATCGGCATGAAGTTTTAATTAGCTCACCGCTCATTGTAAGGCCCCGTTGAACATTTCCTCTGAAATAACTAGATTCAAAGGCTAGGTATGTGGACTGCGGTGGTACTGCAGAGACCCACTATTAAAAACTTTGATATACTTATTGATTCATTCTCGATTTCGAAACAAGTACTTACAACTTATATTAATCGCTCTCGAGACTCATTTCAGATGAAATCAATCTCGAAGAGAGAGAAGCAATATGGATTTATTTTTCTCTTGCCTAAGGACACTACCGACATCGCTACGGTAAGGATGGAACCCGGGGCTCTTCAATCCTGGGGCGAACGCGCTACCACTGCGCCACGGCGGCTCCGGCATATTAAAAACTAGGCAGCTGTACTATTCCAAAGTTTTGTTTTGAGAGAGAGATAAAGCCATAAGGCGCTTAGATTCGAAAACATATACGAGAAAAAAGCGCCTTTTCGGTGAATATGCCTTCGACATTAGTTCAAAAGGAAACAAACTGTTTAGCAAGACTGACATAGTAGAACTATACTTGTTATTTGTAAATTGCTGTAGGTTGCCTGCAGTAGACGAATGAAAGTCACGTATCTGAAACATTTCGAGTAAGCACATGTGTATTCTACCATGGGAATCAAGCATGTCGATATCCTGATATATACGCAGGAAGATTAATACTACCGTCAACAAGACGGATCTACACTATTGCTAAAGTATGATCCTTACACTGTCATCTTCCAAAACATATGTAATGGTTCCGTTTCAGTGCACACATGTTACAAAAAATAGTACAAAAGAACTGTCAATATCTTCTTCTCATGAACTAATGTATGAAATTATTAGGCATACAGAGTAATACAGTAATAAATTTTTACAGCGGGCTGAATCAGAGCATTTTTTTTCTGGTAAAGTTGTTTGCACCTCAAATGACGGGCACAATAATCAAAGATGCTTTTGGTGATGAAAAGAAGTACTAACATTTAATTGTCACCTTCACACGTAAAATTAATCCGTTTAAACTGTCCGATAATTGCCAAAATTGCTTGATTGTTTATTTGATGCAGAACATCTTCGCAGTTTGGAGTCGCAGTTTTCATTGTTTGAGCAACTAAATAATAATCGTTTATTTCAGCTAACTAATGCTTTCACGTTTAGTAAATTGTTTGATTTATTACAATCAAACCGGAAAACACACACTTTAATCTCGTAAATTAGCCGTTGTATTTTATTCACAATCGGCAATAAAATCAAACAGCGGCAAAGGGGCGTAATCCACGTTAATTAAATGATCGTTTCGAAAAAGTGATCAGCGTCACAGTTTCTGGCTTATTAAAGCGCTTTAAGGCCGATTAACTAAATTCTGCCATTGTAGATCCGATGCAAAATCTTTTTGTATTTGATTTGTCATGTGCGACCGTTTGCAAAATTAAACCATATGCACGAAATTCGGATAAATCGTTATTCGGTTAATGCTTATAGCATGTTTATCTGACAAGTGATGATGAAACTTGATAAACAATGTTTAGTATGATGAAAATATATCAATTGCCCACACCTCCGAACAAAGGTCACATGTGAACAACGGCCGTTTTCATGGTTTCCCTTGACCGGCCGTTGTTCACAAGTTTGACTGTACATAGTTCCTCTTGTTTTATAAATGTAAGAAAAATATAATGTTCAAGTAGAATCACTAATAAGAAAAGAAGTGATTTTCCCCCAATGTATCACGCAAGATTACTAGAATCAAACATATTTTATCTAGCCTTATATTGTGTGCCAGTTGTTCAGTCACCGTTCAAACAGATATAACGAAAATTTATGTGATGAGCAGATCGATGGCTTGTTATTTTTAACCCTGTTAAGTAAGAATCGCTACTGTTTCCTAGAAAACAAAGTAAAATCTATCAGCCTAACGTACACCTTAATATGTTGTCTATATTATTCCTGAAGTTACTTTAGTTACAGCTAGGGTCTGGTACCCGGATTCCCTTATATCTGTTTCTGTCTTTAAAAAAATGACCACAATGGAAATATGAGCTTACTTTTCATTGCGTTATCCATGGTACTTGGTACTGAAAAAATACATACATACACATCATAAGCACCTTAGACTTATTCTTTCAAATGATTGTATCTGGCTTAGAAACGAGCTCAAGTAATACGTGAATTGATTCTTGATCGAAAATCAATTCAAACTATTTATGCTGCATTTGTTCGTCCTATTTTAGAGTACATTAATGGCATATGTAGTAATTATACCATTGATACAAAAGGTATGCTGGACGAAATACAAATTGAATGTGCGCGTATAGCTATAGGGGCAACGAAACTCGTTTGGTTTTTTTTTGACAATCTTGCAACGTGAAATGAATTGGAAGCCTCTTGAAAACAGATTACGTAAACATAGATTTACTCTGTTCTGTAAAATGCAACTTCCAGTGAAAATGCGTAGGGTTCACTTTTCCAAATAATGTCCAAATATTCACAAAACTAACCATTCCCATCAGGTTAAATTGGTAGTTGTAAGTAAATTAGGTAAATAGAGAGAGACATCTTACACAGAGCAAACTTAACTTCAGGCCTTTCCCAAACTATATTTGTAGTTTTGCTCGCTTTGTCGCATTGTTATATGTTCCCGCGACCTGACATAATTACACAAAACGCCTATTTTTAGCTCTGATTTACAGTGAATATGTGTAGAAATACTCTGTGTCTGGTGGGGATTACATCCTTTGCTCTATATATAGCGAGTGCTGAGATGTCTATGCAGAACAGAGGAGATTTCTTTGAGAAGATGAGTTCCATTGGACTCAATAACATCTGTCACTCGGGTGTTAACTCTCATATACTTCTTAAAGTTTTTCAAAAGTTTAGTACATTTATATTAGAACAACTCCTGGTACTCCTGAACTGAATATTAAATTTGATTTGTCTGCTTGTATGCTAAATTTAAAGAAATTTAGAAACTCCTCAATCAAAACAAGCTCACTCTCATGTACATTTGCCTCATTTTGATAATGATAGCCTTCGGTACTGAATCACATCCTGGTCCTGATAGATCTGACCAGTGTGATATTTGCAGTAAAATAGTTGGCGGGCACCCGGACCGGGGCATTTATTGTGAAGAATGCAGTACCTGGTATCATGCACAGTGCCAGGGTATGAACTCTTTTATGTATGATTTTCATTGTGATCACTCAAATGAATTTTGGCAATGTTTTAAATGTGGTACACCAATTTTTGCATCATCACTATTTGAAAAATCCTCCTTGGTGGACTTAAAGCGACTGCACTCCAAATTCTTAGTCAATTTTAATTTTTTGGTAAAATCAATATATATTCAATTTGTCAGCATGAAGATTATTTTCTTTGTGTAAGAGCTAAAAATAAAGGCAGAAAAAATATTTACCTGAGCCAGGTTTTGAACTCGGATCTTTGCGCTTACAAAAAATTTACAGCGGCTTAACCTACTACGCTACGGAGTCAGCTGATTCGATGCGAGTTAAAATATTGATATACCAAAGAGCCCACCCCGTTAGTCACGGGGTGATATATTCTACAATAAAAGTAAGCAAAACAAAACATTTTAATTGTTTCTTTTGTTAGAAAACTTGTCTCGTTATCATAATATAATGCCCCTAATACAGTAATGACAATTGTTTTCTTGAAATTGAAAATTTTCTTTTTTTAGCGTAACTTGTCCAGCTTTAAGTCACTCGATGTCAACAGTCAGTACAAACCAATCTACTGTTCACTCACCTACTGCTACATTTCAACATCCTGTTCATAGCAGCATACCTTCTGGCAAATCGTCGAATGCACTACCACCTACACAATCCAACAGAGAACCTAAACTTGGTGGACGGAAACAGTATATCCAACACCTTAAAATTATAACAGTAAATTGCCAGTCAGTAAAGAAGAAAAATCTTGGTTTCGTAAGTATGCTTTCTACTGTTAAACCTGACATTGTACTGGGTACTGAGTCATGGCTGAAGCCACATATAAAAAATCAGAAGTTTTTCCATCTGATTATTAGATTTACAGGAAAGATCGAAAGCCTCGTACAGGCGGTGGAGTCTTTATTCTTGTCTCAAGTAAACTTATTAGTTATTGCCCATCAGAACTTCAATCTGATTCAGAAATCATATGGGCTCACATTAAGCAAAAAGGCAAACAAGATCGCTATGTTTGTAGTGCATACAGGCCAGGCCGGGACTTTACTTGTATTGATGAGATCAGTCGTACAGCTACCACCATTAATAATTCTAGTTACATCATTATTGTTTGTGGAGATCTAAACCTGGTGATGTGGATTGGAAATCCCTTACAGTAAATACTGGAGCATTCCGTGTAGAGGAAAGCAATAAACTGCTTGCCTTTGCAGAAAATCTAAGCTTTCAGCAGTTAATCCATGAACCAACTAGGATAACTGAAACATCGCAAAGCATTCTTGATATTTTTCTTATAAACAACTCTAGTTTGGTTGACAATGTTAAAGTGATCCCTGGCTTTAGTGATCACTGTATACCTTTCTTAGACATTACCTCTACACCTAGAATTAATATCAAAGAAAGAAGAAATATCCTCCTTTTTAATCAAGCTGACTGGAAGAGTATTAAAAATGAACTTAATTCATATTATGATAAGCTAAAATCTATGTCCCATAATTTAAATGTACAATAATTTTGGGATAGTTTCACATCTACACTGCAAGGTTTAACCAGTAAACATATACCAACCAAAACTGTAAATGGAAAGCAACATCTTCCATGGATGAATACTGATATAAAGAAATTAATTAAGAAAATGGATAGGCTATATGCTAAAGTCAAAAAAGGTAGAAAAGCACATTACCTTGTCAAACTAAAAAAATAAAAGCTTTAATTCAATAGACAACAAGAACATCTTACTGGGATTATATGAACAATATTGTTTGTGATTCTTCAGAACATCAATATGGAACAGCGAAGAAGTTTGGGGTTTTATTAAAAGACTGAAAAAAGATTCATGTGGAGTTGCCCCACTTAGGGATGAAGGTACTTTAAAGTCAAATTCTAAAGACAAAGCCAACATATTAAATCGGCAATTTTCCTCTGTCTTTACAAAACCAGACAACTCAAATCTCCCTGACCTAGGTAATAGTCCATACCCCCATATGCAAAACATACATGTCACTGAAAATAGTGTTTTTAAATTATTGAAAGGTTTCACAAGGCAGCAGGGCCTGATACTATAAAACCCAGGCTACTTAAAGAATGTGCAAAAGAAATTGCACCAATTTTCACTATTCTTTTCAATAAATCTTTACAAACTGGACTTGTACCAGCAGAATGGAACCACGCAAATGTCACCCATGTATTAAAAAAAGGTGAAAAGTTTAAAGCAAGAAACTATCGTCCTGTGTCTTTAACCTGTATCGCATGTAAACTACTTGAACACATTGTTGTCAGTAACACTCTTGACCACTTAGACTCAAACAACATTTTGGTTGACAACCAACATGGTTTTTGTTCACGTAGATCTTGTGAAACACAGCTAGTATGTTTCTTGCATGATCTTACCCAGTCAGTTAAACGAGGCCAAGTTGACGTTGCAGTCATGGACTTTAGCAAAACTTTTGATGTCGTTGATCATAGGAGACTCCTTCACAACTTTCATTTTATGGGATCAGGGGAAATATTTACATGTGGATTCAGGCTTTTCTTAACAACAGAACTCAACAAGTGGTAGTTGATGGGGAAGTATCATCAGAACCCACTGTAGACTCAGGCGTCCCCCAAGGTTCCGTTTTAGGACCTCTTCTATTTCTCCTCTTTATAAAAGACCTCCCCTCCAGTGTCTGTTCCAATGTCCGACTCTTTGCTGAAGACTGCATCATCTACCGAGAAATACACTCAGCAAGAGACACTCAGATAATCCAAGACGACCTTAACAACCTGGAAGAGTGGGAGAAGAAGTGGAAGATGTCTTTCAATGTGGACAAGTGTCATATTATGCATGTTTCGAAATCTCGGCAAACCAACATGTCAAAGTACACTCTTCACAATCAGCCACTATCACCTGTACAACAAGCTACATATCTTAGTATTGAACTATCTTCAAACCTCTCATGGACACATTATATAAATAAAATTACCGGCAAAGCTAGCCAACACCTTGGATTCCTAATGCTAGTGTGTGTTGGTAGTGTATATGTGTGTGTGTACATGATTGTGTGTGTGTGTCGTGTGTGTGTGCGTGTGTGTGTGTGTGTGTGTGTGTGTGTGTGTGTGTTGGTGGTGTGCACTTCTGGGTGCTGTGGGGATCGTTTTGGGGAGGCTGCGTTTTTGGTACGTGGCATTCCCTGTTTGATATTATTTTTGTTTTTTTCCACTCAGCAAAACCAGAAACCAAAGCAGCAGCATACAAATCCATGGTCAGACAAACTCTAGAATACAGTTCATCAGTTTGAGACTCTTACCATGAGAATGATATCCAGAAACTTAACAATGTTCAAAGAAGAGCTGCACGTTTTGTAACCAACAACTACTCCAATGCTCCTGGAACAGTAACAGACAGCCTTAACCAGCTACAGTGGGAATCCCTAGAGAGAAGAAGACAGAACAGCCGTCAAACTCTTTTCTATAAGATCCATTATGGGCTAGTTGATATAACACCGTCGCAATACATGACTCCTTACACTAGACACTTAAGACATTTCCATCATCTAGCTTATCAAATCAAACATACATCTTTAGATTATATAAAGTCATCTTTTCCCCCACGTACAATAGTTGAATGGAACTCTCTGCCGGTCTATGTAGTCAGTGCTAACACTGCTGCTGCAATCAGGGCAGCACTGGCTACATTGCCACACATACTGTAGACAGTACAGAGCTTTTATCTTTTTAACTTCTATTTCTGGTTACACTTTTCGTAACTCTGATCACTTGCGTCCTGCACAATAACGTACAGCTGTCGGAAGGAAACAGTTGTCAAAATTTGCGTATATCGTGCGTATATCGTGCGTATAACGTGGGTATACCGTGTGTGCGCTCATCGTTTATTTTTTCAATTGTATATCGTAAAAGAGTTTGTATCATTCATCGAACAACGTACACCATATGCTTAACACGATATGCGATATGCCTATACAGTATACGATCTATCTTGTATTTAATCGTGACTCGTTCACTAAGCGGGTACATCTCCGCAAAAATAGTGCTGTCTTCATATAATACTATTTTATCTTTTGGTGAATGTACGAGCGTGAACGACTTCCGGACATGTCTAAGACAGTTTACACCTGTTATCCGAAATTTAGTTCTGTTTTATTGACAGAAAGAACGTTTTTTTTATCAATATCGGACAATATTAGGTCTCATCCGAAACTGCTGTTGTTTTGGTATTCTCTCAAATACAACACACAATGTTAGACTGCACCCCCGAAACACTATATCGTTGGGGAATGGGGGTATGGTGTTGCCAAGTTGTTCATACGCTATGTGAAAATAATAGGACGAATAAACGAAAGTTGTACAAAACGGTTAGAGTCCAATGAAAAAAAATGAATAATGATAATTATTATTACCTTCTTGTATCGGGAAATCCTTTTATAAGTCCCAAATTGAGTTAAAACTAAAAATTATACTGATTGATTGTTCGCTGTCAGAAAAACTAATGGTCAGTGTCTTTCGTGTAGAGTTGATTTAAAGAAGCGTGTTGACGACAATTAACTTTAATTACGCCCGCCTTTTTGCACTTTGGGATCCATTTTATGCGAAGTTACCCACACATGTTTAAATATGACACTGTGAACTTATTTTGCACATATGAAAGCTGTGGATCATTAAAATTCACTGAAGTCTTTCTTTTAATTGTAAAAGTGCGAAGCCTCTAATTAATCTGATTCGTTCTTTCTGGTGCAAATTATTGTAAAAGTTATCATATAACGTATAGTCCGTATATCGTGTTGCGTGTAGTGTGCGCTTCGTATATCGTGAGTATCATGTATCGTTCTGAATCGCTTATCGTGTGTATATCGTGCGTACATAGTGTGTGTATCGTTGGCTCCGTGTGATATCTGTTACGTTCCGACAAGTTTTTTTTCTTTATTTCAAGCATCTACTTTTCGTATTGGAACAATTTGCCCCCCCAAGCCATTTAAGAAATGCACCTACTTTAAACAATTTGAAATCAGAGCTTAAGCAAGACGAACAAAGGACAGCGTCTTACTACTACACTGGAAACAGACGAGCTCAAATGCTCCAGCGCATTAGTCTAAATTATGACTTCTTTTTACATAAAATGTAGTTGCTATGGAGAAATTGAAAACACTCGACATTTTTATCTTGAGTGAAATATTTTTCTAATTGCCGTATTTCATTTTTTTGGCAAATTAGAGACGTATCACGGGGAATTTTGCTCTTTGGTGATGAATCATTTATGTACTATACGTGTCATACGCAATACATAATGTTTAAACTAATCACCGTAATTATGTAAATTATGTAACTCATGATCTGTCGTAATAATCATTAAGTACAGTTTTAAATTTGACAAAACTGTAAACATGGATCCTAATTTTATTAATAGAGCGTAAAATAAACTAGATGGGTGTTCAGCAGAACACTTGTGTCGCTCTCTTATGCTTTGTTAGAATAACCAATAATTTTGTGACAAAATCTAAGTATAAAAAGGTGCATAACTGTGTCAAATATGACCTTGACCTACACAATTTGGCGGCATCACGACCCTTTTGTCATAAGCAATGCAATTTGAAAGTTTGATGAAGAAATCTTAAGAAATAACAAAGTTATAGCCAATGGTAAGTTTTCATGACAAAATCTAAGTACAAAAAGGGGCATAACTGTGTCAAATATGACATTGACCCACAGAATTTGGCGGCATTACGATCCTATTGTCATAAGCAATGCAATTTCAAAGTTAGATGAAGAAATCTTAAGAAATTGCAAAGTTATAGCCAAAATCTAAGTACAAAAAGGGGCATTACTCTGTCAAATATGACCTTGACCTACACAATTTGGCAACATTACGACCCTATAGTCATAAGCAATGCAATTTGGAAGTTCGATGAAGACATCTTAAGAAATGGCAAAGTTTTAGCCAACGTTAAGTTTTCATGAAAAAATCTAATTTCAAAAAGGGGCATAACTATGTCAAACATGACCTTGACCTACAAAATTTGGCGGAATCACCACCCTTTTGTCATTAGCAATACAATTAGTAAGTGTGATGAAGAAACCTTAAGAAATGGCAAAGTTATAGCCAACGTTAAGTTTATGTGACGGACGGACGGACCGACGGACGGACAAAGCGATCCCTATGTATCGCCTTTTCTCCGAAAGGGCGACACAAAAAGTAGGTCAAGTGGCCTTGGAACGGGGCCAACTTGGAACCAACAGGTATTACCGAATGTTTTGGCCAGGGTCAATTTTTCCACATAGTCTTGATTTGAATAAAGATAAAAGACGACCTTTGACAATGCTACATACAAAACATGTATCATTGACAAGATGGTTTTTAATGTTTCCTGTATTTATTTATATGTTACCTCTTTGGCGGGGCCACTAGACAATGCTAAAGACTACAGTGGTTTCAGAGATTTTCTATATTTTTCACAGGCAAGTGCGGCATCAGTGTCTTTGCCCTAGGACAATCCTCGTGCTTGGGCTGAGATTGGAACGCGGGACCTGAACATTTGTCAGAGTAGAATTGATGCCCCATTCATTAATTTGCATTTTGCTTTGACTTTTATCCTTTTTATCTTTCTTTTGTTATTTGTTTTAAAACTATGTAATCATTTGCATCATTATAGCAGACTCATTAGTTATACCATTAGGTCAGTTTTAACTTACATTGTGGGAGTAGGTGTATAAAATTCCATATATCTTTATGTTTAGATGGTAAATTTCTTTTGATATTTGAATATGATCATTAAAAGACTATAATTAATGAAAATAACAATTATCGTGGCCTTCGATTAATTGACCGTTATGGTACGAAATCCTTAACTGTGCAGCATTTTTATACTTGCACGTGACCTTATGATCTTTCTTGATTTATTGATTGATGTTTATTCAGGTTAAAACAGAAATATACAAATACCAGTTGAATATTTACACAAATTACTTAAAACAGAGTGAAATACAGACTAGTTAAAACGTAAATCTAAAGGAATGTCTTTTTATCACAGATAGCTTATAAATATTACAATAAGGTTAAAATATCACAGCTAGTTTGACTGACATTAAGCATATCATAGGATACATATAGTAACTTAGAATGAAACGCATTCAGGAATAGACAGATGGAGATATAACATGTATGTCATATATCAGTGTGTATTAACATAGGATTGCCCATGAAAGCTAAAATTTGGCCTCGATAGCTCAGTGCTTAGGGGTACAGGATTCGAATACCAGCCCGAGCATGAGGTGTGTCCTTTGGCATAGACACTGGTACCACACGTGCATCAGTTCACCAAGCAGTAAATGGGTAGCAGTGATATAAAATTCGCTGCCTCTCTCGCTCTCTCTCGCGAGCGTGATGACATCTGGAATGAGTGTTCGAGAGCGATTCAATAAGCTACGGAGCTTTCTTCGTAACCGAACTAGATTAAATTCGTACGAACTAAAGCTAAATCTTATTTCCACGGGTTACAAGGGTATATATACTTACTATGAATATACATATTAGAAGCTACAATGAAATCTGAAAAAATGAACAGATACAAACTTTGGAATTTGGAAGTTACCACTGAAGCGTTTCTATATAATCAACATTTATAGATACATATTGCAACAACAATTCAAAACATTATAAAACAATTAAGAAAAATTAGTCAGCAAGTGCACTCTGCTTTCCCTAAGCTAAAAACAAAAATAATATCAAACAGGGAATGCCACGTACCAAAAACGCAGCCTCCCCAAAACGAACCCCACAGCACCCAGAAGTGCACACCACCAACACACATACACACGCACACACACACGACACACACACACACAACCATGCACACACACACACATACACTACCAACACACACTAGCATACAAAGCAAACACACGAGGACAAAACGAACAATTAAAGGAACACAGTGGGGCACCGCCTTGGAACGGTCAGTGGCAAAAACACCACTGGGGAGCTTAAACCGGTTTATGGTGCGCACCCAACCTCACTCTTACCCCCACCATGTTCCAAAGTCACAGGACAGTGTAAATAAAAGTAATCCCTGCTAGGTGAATCTCTAACACACGCAATGGAAACAAAAGGCATGGTATGTAAAACACAAAAATGCTCGTGTATAAATATATAAAAAGCAAACCTTGAGAACCAAAAAACGTATGTACTCAATGCATTTGCAGAAGGCAGAGCACCAAGAGAAACACCCTTAAGGGCCCGACGAAACAGGCCAGAGGACAGAAATCAAAACAGTTTCGTCCCAGTGGGATTTAAAAACTGCCCATCACAGAGTCCTCCCCCTCTTCCGTCAGACACAATCAAAGAGGGAAGCAGGAATAGACAGATGGAGATATAACATGTATGTCATATATCAGTGTGTATTAACATAGGATTGCCCATGAAAGCTAAAATTTGGCCTCGATAGCTCAGTGCTTAGGGGTACAGGATTCGAATACCAGCCCGAGCATGAGGTGTGTCCTTTGGCATAGACACTGGTACCACACGTGCATCAGTTCACCAAGCAGTAAATGGGTAGCAGTGATATAAAATTCGCTGCCTCTCTCGCTCTCTCTCGCGAGCGTGATGACATCTGGAATGAGTGTTCGAGAGCGATTCAATAAGCTACGGAGCTTTCTTCGTAACCGAACTAGATTAAATTCGTACGAACTAAAGCTAAATCTTATTTCCACGGGTTACAAGGGTATATATACTTACTATGAATATACATATTAGAAGCTACAATGAAATCTGAAAAAATGAACAGATACAAACTTTGGAATTTGGAAGTTACCACTGAAGCGTTTCTATATAATCAACATTTATAGATACATATTGCAACAACAATTCAAAACATTATAAAACAATTAAGAAAAATTAGTCAGCAAGTGCACTCTGCTTTCCCTAAGCTAAAAACAAAAATAATATCAAACAGGGAATGCCACGTACCAAAAACGCAGCCTCCCCAAAACGAACCCCACAGCACCCAGAAGTGCACACCACCAACACACATACACACGCACACACACACGACACACACACACACAACCATGCACACACACACACATACACTACCAACACACACTAGCATACAAAGCAAACACACGAGGACAAAACGAACAATTAAAGGAACACAGTGGGGCACCGCCTTGGAACGGTCAGTGGCAAAAACACCACTGGGGAGCTTAAACCGGTTTATGGTGCGCACCCAACCTCACTCTTACCCCCACCATGTTCCAAAGTCACAGGACAGTGTAAATAAAAGTAATCCCTGCTAGGTGAATCTCTAACACACGCAATGGAAACAAAAGGCATGGTATGTAAAACACAAAAATGCTCGTGTATAAATATATAAAAAGCAAACCTTGAGAACCAAAAAACGTATGTACTCAATGCATTTGCAGAAGGCAGAGCACCAAGAGAAACACCCTTAAGGGCCCGACGAAACAGGCCAGAGGACAAAAATCAAAACAGTTTCGTCCCAGTGGGATTTAAAAACTGCCCATCACAGAGTCCTCCCCCTCTTCCGTCAGACACAATCAAAGAGGGAAGCATAGCGTCCAACTGTAGACGGGTTGAACACCAAACATGCGGTGTGTCTCAAAACAGTAGGGTCGTAACCTCTTTTAACAAAACGTTTTATAATTTTAGCAAATACAGTTGGAAAATTGCCATGACCCAAAATCTTACGAAGTTGTAAACCACATCCCCATAAAAATCGGGGTTTGAAATACCTTCTCGCAGAAGAGTCTTTAGATTACTATTGAATTTCAAAACCAAATCAGAATTACGATAGTAAAATTTAGCAAAATATTTACGCAATTTGTAATAACGGTAGCCCTGTTGAAGAAGTTTATTTGTAATATATTGATTACGTTCATTGAAATCCTCAACATGACTACACGCTCTGGCAAACCGAATTAACTGAGAAATGTATACCCCATAAGATGTAGCATGAGGTACATCCCCATCCAAATTGGGGAAATTTACAATATTAAAATTAAAATCATCCCTCTTGTCATAAATTTTGGTATGTATAATATTGTTATAAATAGAGAGATGTAAATCTAAAAATGAAGCACCAGTATCCAAATTGTTAGTTTTAATTAACTGGAGTTCCCGGGGATAAATAGTGTCCACCAATTGACCAAAAAACGGGTTATCCATATTAAGAATATCATCCAGATAGCGTGATGTATTATTAAAAGCAGTGATAATGTCTGCCTGCGTATCTGGAGAAAGACTCAACATAAAGTCTCTTTCATAACAATATAAAAACAAATCTGCGACAAGGGGTGCACAATTTGTTCCCATGGGAATACCGATTACTTGTCTGAAAACTGCATTCCCAAACCTTATATAAATGTTGTTCAATAAAAAGGAAAGGGCTTTACAAACTTCGTCACAGGTCCACATAGTATAATGTTTAACAATACAGCTAGTAAAAAAAGCTTTATCGAAATTGCAGGCGAGAAATGTAGCATTCTCCTTGGCAAAAGTCTTTTGAATTAGGGCAGTTAGCTTGTCATTTATCAAATTATGTGGTAAAGTGGTATACAGAGTAGAAAAATCGTATGTACTGACTGAAGTTACTTTGTAATTATTAACTTTAAACTTATCCAGGATTTCGCCAGAATTTTTGATCGACCAAAATAAATGTTTACCAGAGTTTTCGTATACTTTATCACAATATCTTTTCACGTGGGCTTTTATAGCAGTTAGGCAAGATGTTAATAGTTTTGAAATATTTGTAGTGGTACAAGAGCTTGAATTAGCGATGAAACGGGCTTTATATGGTTGTTTATGTAATTTTGGAATCCAGTACATAGTAGGAAGTTTAATATGTTGATCATCTATACGAACTTTCAAATTAGAAACTTCACTGATGTGATCAGTGACCACATTTTGTTCAACGGAAGGACTCAATATATAAGCTTTAGTGCTATTTAGTTCGTTTTGTAAAACATTAATATAATGTAGGCGTCAAATGATGATAATATTGTTGGCCGCCTTGTCTGCTGGAACTAAAAAACAAAAATAATATCAAACAGGGAATGCCACGTACCAAAAACGCAGCCTCCCCAAAACGAGCCCCACAGCACCCAGAAGTGCACACCACCAACACACACACACACACACACACACACACACACACACACACACACACACACACACACACGACACACACACACAATCATGTACACACACACACATATACACTACCAACACACACTAGCATACAAAGCAAACACACGAGGACAAAACGAACAATTAAAGGAACACAGACATACTTAGAATGAAATTCTTGGATTTCCTTTTTCTGATGTCTTAAAGTAAACTTGGGTTTTGATGGAAGTAGGTGTTCATTTGTTGAGCGTTCACAGCGTACTGTCAACATCATGCAAAAATGACTTCTCCGAGCTTTTGACGTTAGCTGCAAATACAGCACAGGTGCCAGAGGGGAATAATACAGCATAGATCACAGAAGGGAATTATACAGCACCGATTCCAGAGGGGGATTATACAGCACAGATGCCAAAGGGGAATTATACAGCACAAATTCCAGACGGAAGATTATACATCATAGATTTTAGATGAGGGGCTATACAGCGGTGATCACACCATCCATCTAGCCACAGCCACAACTATATCAAAGGTTCCAGCAGTTTAAACAACGGTTTAAAGAGCAACAGGGCAGACAAGGCCACAAAATACTGCTTAGTATTTTCCAAGAGATACAAGCCGTTTATGCCAACACGGTCCACTTCAATAGCCAGCCAAGCCCAGCCAAGCCCGTCAGCCAAGCAGCCAAGCCATCCAGACAGCCAGCCCAACCAGGCTATCAAGCCAAGATTTCCAGCCAAGCCCGCCGGCCAAGCAGCCAAACCAAGACCAGCCAAGCCAAGCAGCCAGGCTAAGCCCAGCCAAGCAGCGAAGCCAGCCCAGTCAAGCTATCCAGCCAAGCCCGCAAGCCAAGCCGCCCAGTAGCCAAGCCCATAAAACATCCAGCCAAGCCAACCAGCCAGCCAAGGCAGCTAAGCCATCGAACCAAGCCAAACCATTCAGTCAAGCCATCCAGTCAGCCATGCCAGCCAGGTAGCCATGCCATCCAGCCAGCCAAGCCAGCCAGCCCAACCAAGCAATCCAGCCAAGCCCAGCCAAGCAGCCAAGCCATCCAGTCAAGCCCGTCAGCCAAGCAGGCCATGACCAGGGCCAGCCAGCCAATCTATCCAGCCAAGCCCAGCCCGCCAGCCAAGCCAAGACCAGCCAAGCCAAGCTTTCCAGCTAAGCCAGCCAGGCAGCTATGCCATCCAGCCAGTCAAGCCAAGGCAGCTAAGCCATCCAAACAAGCCAAACTTAACCAAACCATTCAGCCAAGCCATCCAGTCAGTCAATCAGCCAGGCAGCAGCAGTTGAAGACAGAGGCAAAGACAGAGCATGAGCCTGATACCCAGCCCGAGGCCCGGCCTGAGACATAGTCCAAGAGGCAAGAAGATACCTCCCCCTTGTTTGAGATAGAGCCACCTATAAGCCGCCAGTCTCAAAAGTTCAAAAACCAGAGTAAAGTGTATAATGTTATGTTTTTAGAAATACAGTCGTCTTTTTGAGTCCACACATGTCCTATTTTTAAGCAGTTTTTATGCATTTTGAACCAGTTTTTGACAAAGCTCCACGGCCTCCGTAAAAGCTTAAATTGCGTTTCTGCATGTTTTCAATGCGCGTACGTTTATACTTTTTGTCCTATACGGAATTATTTTTTGTTTAGATATTTTTTAATCTTGAACCCGGAGAATTCAAAACAAGCTAAAATTCAAATCCTACATGCATTCAATGCGCATCTGTACAGTTGCTCTTGTGAAACAGATATTTTTTTATCTACAAGCGTTTTTTAAATTCAGTCGCTCGAAGTTGGTCAGTCGAAACGGCATGCAAGATTTAAACCCCGTTCCGTTTACGTGAAAATACAACAACCTGAACATGTCTTATTATAGCACATTTGAAAGTTTAAAAAGTCAAATGCCCTTCGCGGACAGAAACAGAACCAACCTTTCATTGTGTACTCCAAGATTTATCCTTTAATCATTAATGTTTTAACAACGTTTTAATTACACATTTGAAAAAAGCATAAAGAAGTGATGACGTCATTACGCAATGTGTTTCTCGGAAAACGAGTAGCTCGCGCGCTGTACAGTAAAACTTCGATAGCTTAAAGTCGAACGGGTCAAAATACGAACACATTGAATTTCATTTCAAATTGTTTAAAAATGTAATTAATGAAATATTATTGTGTTTCTTCACACACAAAAACATGAAACTCGTAAACTGATTTTATCTTAACTTTCGTTTAATTGAATCAATGATGGAAAAATGTCAGTTGAAATAACATAACACACGCATTTCTATGCCGGAGGGGTCTTGAAAGAGCCGGCCCATGCATCACGGGTTACACGTGAGTATTCAGCAGACTCTCTCTGTCAAGAAAAAGGAAAGAACAACAACAACAAAAACAACAACAGCACCGCCACCAGTCCAAAACTGAGCCAGAGCCTGAGCCAGAGCCTGAGCCTGAAGCACAGTCCAAGAAGACACCGCCCCCCTTGTTTGAGATAGAAACAAAAAAACAAAAATAATATCAAACAGGGAATGCCACGTACCAAAAACGCAGAGCCTTGTACAAGCCGCCAGTCTCGAAAGTTCAAAACCCAGAGTCAAATGTATGATGTTATGTTTAAGAAATACAGTCGTTCTTTTGAGACCACACATATTTTATTTTATGAGCTGGTGGAGGCGCTGAAAGAGCAATGCCAGGTACAGTCAAGGGATCAAGTGCGAGTCTCTCTTTACCATCCAGGGTTAAAATTTCGGTATTCACATTCCGTTCGATCATGCCGGGAATGTCACAGGGGACCGATTGCTGGACGAGTGTGAACGTGTAATGCAGAGTAATCAAGATTTCAAGATCCATTATTGAGGCATGTCAGGTGAAATAACACAGCAGATGACCCGCCTCAAACGAGGTGGCGTTACCATTGAGAACACTGAAGACTGTATGTGTTTAGCTCGAGCGATTGTGGTGGGGTTGTGTCATGC